>JAVQKC010199805.1:0-18413 GCA_036025475.1 Philypnodon macrostomus | reverse complement strand
TCACTTCACAGGTGTGCCCTGTCAGGGTTAATAAGTGGGATTTCTTGCCTTTTCATGAAAATAAAGAAAACTCATTGAATGAATGAGGTGTGTCCAAACCTTTGGTCTGTACTGTATTTTGGAACCATGAATCAGGAATGTCAGGAGTAGTGAGGGTCTACTGGTTTTGACTTAGGATTTAGTCTCTCCGGTTAATGAAGGAAACTCTTAATAGTAAAGCCAGAGAATCAAACATTTTTAGGCTTGACTAACAAACCAACCGAGAAATAAAAGCTGGCAAAATAACCTTGTGCGTGTATTCAGGGAATCACAGGATTTGGGAGTCTTAAATGTTTTATATGTGAGCTGAGAACCCTCAAAAAATGCGTTAGAATCTAAGCATGAGACTGACAGCAGTTCACCCTGAATAGATGTGTTTTTATTCTTGTATATTCAGACATGAATAAGTGAGATGTCAACAGGAGCCCTTCCAACAAATTGAAGGATTTGGGTGATTTTCAGTGTTTATGTTGTCAGTCATAACAGCTTGCATTACTTTAACATGTCAGAAAAGCACAAAAACTGAATAAACAAACCGGATGTATGCTCCAGAAATGTATCACCTACAACTTCACATTGGAGCTCCATGACAGCTCTATGTGCAGGACTCAGTATGGGGTTAAAATGTGGGGGCTTTTTATACTACATGTTAAAAGTTTCCTTAGTTCTGATGTTAGTTCTCTGGTTTAGTCATCGTTTAAAGATGCTGTAGATGCAGAGACTGTGACAGAGGAAGGGCATCATTCAAACTTTCAAACCTTTAGACTTTTTTTCTGCAAAATCAGGTAATGCAAATATAAGTTCAGAATTCCGGTCTAGTTGAGTTTTGATCATTGGTTCCTTTGAGTGTGTACATTCTGCAATAGTATAATATGTACTTTCTCAAAAAACAAATGCCCTCGCCTCCCTGTACAAAGATGATCATGATTTCTATTTGTTGTGTGTAATTTTGGATGTGGATTCACACTACACAATACTATAAAAACATTTCACAGCCAATCAGAAGACAGAGTAGAAATGAGTTTGGAGGAGAGAGTCTTTTGAAGATAAACTCTGAGCTAATGAAATGTATTGATAAAGTCTTATTTATTTGGCCTCTATTAGACTATACACTTCTGTGCGCGACAATAAAAGTTATTTTTGCACAATCATTTATCAACACAAAGTCAGCTGTGCACCGTGGGAAATTTGTGACATAACTTGTGAGACCCATGTGCAGTGTTTGAAGTTGACTCACTGTTTTTACTTGTTTGGGCTGCTGAACATTATGTGAAAATAAGACCATTATAAAGGTGATGTTTTTGGAGTCTACTCCTAATTGTGGTGATGTGGCATGTGTTGAGAAGTAGCATTTCTTTTTCCCTTCAAGACTACAGCTAATGAGAATTGGTGTGCACCTCCCGCTGTTCACAACACATCACCTTTATTCCACCTGCAAATTCAGCCAGGCTCTGCATAGTCATCTGCATCCTCTATACAGTATACACTATGCATCTCTTCACTGTTATTTACTTAGCTTAAAGAATGGTGCTCAAGCTGGTAGCACAACTCATCATACACACTCAAAATGAAAATGCTTTGATTACATTAAGAGTGCATTCATTTCCATGTTGCTGTGAAGAGGCGTAAGATGAGGCTTTTTTTTTCACTGCAAATAATCAGCAAGAACCACTTTATGCTCAATGATGGCTCTGCATATAAAGAAGCTATGTGTCGTCAGGAATTATCGGACAGCAAGCCTTAACAGTGTTAGACATGGTTCTAAATGCACTAGTGAACGGAGTGTGTATAAGAGCTTTGCACTCACTGGCCACTTCATTAGGTAGACCTATATACCTGCTCGGGAGCTCCATTGGCTTAATATCTGGATTCAAGAGAGGTGATTTAAGTGACTTGGTGATCATGGCGTGATTGTTGGTGGCTGGTTAGAGTATTTTGGAAATTGCAGTTGCAGTTCCGTGTGTTTGAAATAATAGAAAGGCAGCATTAGCTCAGATAACCACTTGTTACATCAAGTTCTGCATTCTTTAACAGATGGTGACTATACAGCTCATTACTCACTCTAGTGGTGAAAATCATATACAGCTCACACTCCTATACAGCTCACACTCCTATATAGATCACACTCCTATATAAATCACATTCCAATACAGATCACACTCCTATACAGATCACACTCCTATACTGAACTCACTCCTATACAGATCACACTCCTATACAGATCACACTCCTATGCAGGTCACACTCCTATACAGGTCTCACTCCTATACAGATCACACTCCTATACAGGTCACACTCCTATAGAGATCACAGATCACACGTCTTTACAGATCACACTCCTATGCAGGTCACACTCCTATAAAGATCACACTTCTATACAGATCACATTCCTATACAGACTACACTCCTATACAGATCACACTCCTATAGAGATCACACTCCTATAGAGATCACACTTCTATACAGATCACACTCCTGTACAGATCACACTCCTGTACAGATCACACTCTATATTGGAACGTGGTAGTACACAGCTTTCAGTGGACGACATAGTGACAACAGACTAACATACATTTCTCGTGGCCAGTCTTTGACTTTGATTGTAGAGGGACGGCCATTTTGAATGACACTTATTCACTTTTTAAGCCATGCTGTTGCTTCGGGGGAGTTCCGTCTTCTTCTCCCACACTGTTGTCACTTGCTTGAGTGAAATTGAAAGGGACAGGGTGTATTTCCTGTTGAAAGATCTCATAGCGCAGAGAGGCCGGTTGCATCTGGCGCCCTGTAATCAAACCAATCACGGCGACTTGATGGTCAGTGATTGCTTTCAGATTGGCTTGCCTTCACATCGAAGTCGTTTTTTTTTCTTCTTAACGGACACCTGCTGTAGCTGCTAAACTGTGAAGCCGTAGAGATGGGGAAAGGAGAGGCATGGGGCTGGCGAAGCATCTGCCGTCATTGTGAATCACTTCTGAGCTGTCTCCGATGGTTTTCCGTGGCTGGACTCTAATTAGATTGCTAATTCATGTGCATATAATTGTAGTGGATGATTGGTGATATTTATCTGCATCGCTAAAAAGCATTTCTCCACACACACCCTCCGATAGATCTTCCCTCACAATTATCAAACCGCCCGTGTACAGTGCGAGTATGGTCACAAGCTGGGTACAATCAGAGGTGGGTAGAATAGCTTTGATATATTCAATAAATATACAATACAGGATGCAATTTTATACTTTGAGTTTATATGTTCATCTTTGGCTCCACCATTAATTCATTTATAAATCGTCTATTTTTTCCCTGCTTGGTGTAAATGCAAGGGCCTATCCCAGCAACAGTGGGCTTCAGATGGTGTAGACAGTAAACAATTGCCAGTTAGTTGGACGGATGACATAAACAGACATACATAAACCATTCACTCACATTCTCTTCACCAAGGGAATCAAAATCACAACCTGATGTGTTCTAATCTGAATCTGTTCTAATTTAAACAGTGCAACGATCTAATACAAATGCACAATCATAGGAAACAGCCATCCCTTTATCCCCTATGGCACATGGTTTAATATGTTAATTTATTTATAGTCAAGAGAGCTGTCATAGAAGAGAACATTGCTTAAGGAGCTATACTCTCATGCATGCAATTTGTTTATTTTACCATTTGCACTTATTGACTTTTCACTCTCTTGGGGCCTGCCTCCAGTGGTCTTCAGAGGAACTGCATCTTTTAACACCCTTTTTCTTTCCTTTGACTTTCTTCCAAGGCCCTGAAGGTTGTACGTACCTCCCCATCACCAGCTGTTCTCACTTGCTATGCTACACAACAAAATGCCAGACAAGCAAGGAGTCCTGAGGTCGGGAGATACGGCTTCTGCCATAGTAGTTACATGTTAGGCAATTTAAAATACACAGAAAGGAATGTCTCTCAAGTGACTGCGGGGCCGGTGGAGCATGACTGACTGAGAGTTGGCAAGTGCGTTTGGTTTCACATGAGAGGGCAGCAGACAGGCAGACGCACAAGCACCATGTCACACCGTCTCACCGATGTTTAGACCGCCAGGGATGCTCCTTTTTCAACTACAAGCTAAGGACTAATTGACCCTGAGCAGATATGTCAAAGACTGAAGAGGTAGAACATCAAAACTAAGCCGCAGTTGGGTGAAGGCTTATAAAGGGCCAGAGTTCTGCCGAAGCAACTGTCTTTTCTCACTGTTATAGGAGGAGATCACTGGGTATGAGGCAGGGGTGTCCAAACTATGGCCCGGGCCCCAGTGCATTTTTTTTGTGGCCCTCAGACTTACCTCTCAATTGACTCAAATTGTCTTTTTACTGCCTCGGACTCTGAAGTGAAGGGACTTTTGGTGAAGTGAAATAGGTCATCTCAGAGAGTGGCCCTCCATGGTATTCATTTTTGACAATGTGGCCCTCAGTGAAAAAAGTTTGGACACCCCTGGTATAAGGTAATGCTCGCAATGAGGAAGTCAGTAAAAATACAGCAATTATGGTTAATTCATAAGTAACCAACTGTAACCCTTAACCCTTGCCCGTAATTAAAATATACTAAGTTATTGTATTACTGTCTAAATTATTAAATACATTGCATGAAAGTATGTAGACTGCATAGGTAATTCCATAGAAATGACATGGTATTTAAAAAGCTGTGTCAAATGATATATATATATTATTAAATGTATAGCAAACTGGGCCTAAAAATTGCCCAAAATCATAAAAAAGTCTTTAATTCTTTGACAGATACTAATTTATGATGTAAAAAAAATATATATTTACAATCATTTAGCATCTTCCATCATGCTGTACATTGTTATAGTTCTTCAAATCCTCTATTAAAGTCTGTGACATTGTAGTTTTATGTTCAAATCAGCCACTTCAGCGATAAGCCCAGCTGTTTCCAAAATGCTCTTAATAATCAGAAATCCATCTTTGGCTGTACTTCTCGTGTTTCTCATTTAACTCCAGTTGTTTCCTCCTGTTCACTGTCTGTCTGAGCAGTACACAGCATTCTTCTCAGGGTTACCTTTGGGGAAAGTTACAGGATGGACTTTGACATGAATTCAAGAGACTTCACACAAGTGTGAGCTACAAACCCACTTTTAGTTGTTCATTATGTAGGTAACTTGTTGCAAGTAACCTTTGGGTATGCGGCACAGGGGCACAGTGGTTCTCCCCGTGTCTGTGTAGATTTCCTCCAGGCACTCCAGTTTCCCCTACCACTCAAAACATGTACAATAGGTTCCCTGTTGGGGCCAGGACTCCCCTGAAAAAGAGATTCTGAATCTCAGTGGGACATTCCTGGTTAAATAAAGGTCAAATACAATTTACTTAAAAAAAAATAAAAATGAATGAATCACCACATAATACCTTGAACTCAATATATCTTGAACAATTAACACCACTCTTAATTGAGTGAACTATACCCATCTCTGTACTTGAGCTACATTAGGAGTTATGCTGTGAATATGTGAGATCATTTGGACATTTCGTCAGTGTCTTATTTCACATTATTTTGTAGAGATTTATTTTTACTTTCAATAATTGAAATGTCATATATTACACTTCCATATTTAGTTGCATTGTCAATTCAATAATGAGTTAAACGACATCTACTTTTATTTTGACCAATACTCTGCCAGAATTTCCACATAATGTACAAAGAATTGCCTGAGTTTCAACTGTAAACCCACCGTTTTCTCATCGTTTATTCTGCACAACACAAAAGCATGAAATAGAAGCGCTCCCATTTTATGATTTGTTGACAGTCTAATTTACAGATGCCAATGATGTGCAAAAGCCCCTTTCCAGCCTTTTTATAACACATTTATCAGTAGTGAGAAAAAGCTCCTTTACTTTGAGAATTGCATTGTTTACAGCAGCCAGGTCTTGTGGGACCCAATGTGTTAGATTATCTAGTTTACAAGCCGAAAAAATAGCATTATTCATATTGTTTTTGCAGAGCGTAGTGCCTTCAAAGTTACCAATTTGGGGATAGCTGACACACGAGTAAACATGTGATACTCTGTAATTATAACGGTTTCTTATATGTCATGTCAATAAAAAACAATGGCATTACTGTAGCAAATTGGAGCTAATTCCCTCAGCAGATTGATGAGAAGAAAACTGGGCATAGTATTTTAATAATGCATGCACATAGCAACATGATGAACTGTCAAGAAAATCACATATTAAGACATAAAATGGTTAGAGTATGTCTTAATATGTGCATATGGTAAATAGAACAAAATGGGGCCATGGAGGGGTAATGAGAAACTGGGGAGCTAATGGGAAGACACATCAAATCTTATATAGGTTATCGGGTATGTAGACTATATTTCAATCGTCAAAACTGGGGTGTCCCAAAAGTGCAAACCTCAGCATTATGGGCTAATTTTGCCATTCTAAAAATAATCTAAGAAGCACTTACATGCTAAATTTTCTAAGCTTTCCACCATGTTACAAATCACGTCTGAGTAATCCTATATGCTCTGGTGCTGAGCTGAAAACATTTAGTTTTACATTTCTATAGTTAGGTTAACATACGCCATCATGCTACTACCTGTATACTCTTGTTTACAGTGGAAGAAGAAGTGAAGTGGGTATGAACATCAGGGAAAACTGGCCTTAATGTGTTTTTTATTCATGTTTTTATTATAATAGTATTGATAAAGAAGACACCCACTAAGACACCAACTCCTCTGAGGCAAACTGAAAGTGAATTTGAGCAGGTTTGTCCTTAATCTATCTATCTATCTAGAGATATATAGAGATATATAGAGATATAGCTGTACAGTAGGGTGAATAGGTATACCTAATAAAGTGGCAAGTAAGTGTTTTCCAGCCACCTGGGCTCACACATTATAGCGACGGATAAAAGGCAACACTATTGAACGGTGATTGTTAAAATGAGATATATATATTCACTTGATATCTGAACGAGCCAGGAGACAAATAAACGCATAGTCCAACTTTCATTCCCCATGATCAAAACTGATCAAAACAAGCTATTCGTCTTCTCAAATGATGACCTAGTTACAATTGCTTTCCATATACTCATACATTAAACTTAACCAACCTGCAAATCCTATGCGTTTGATGCTCATAATTATATATAGCTCCGTGGACACAAGCAGGAAGTGTATCGGTGGTGGAACTTGTAACAGAGGACACAGCGAGTTCCTCTCATGTCAGTGCGGCTGCTCTTCAAAATCACAACAGAACACACTTGAAATTCCAGACATGGCGCCTTTGAAACCTTTTGATATGTTAATGTGCACCTTCATTGCACCGCCAGCAACACTGAATGAAGTTTTATTTTTTTATTTCAGTCTTTTCTCTTCTCGCCAATTGAACCTGTAATGCTCCAAAGGGAATTTGTGTTAATATAGAAGAGTGACTAATCGAGGCATCAGAGTCTCACAGGTATTACATTTTATATTAGTGAAAAAAAGAAGCTCTTCATATTTCTTACAAGCAGAAGGTGCGTATAAATGATTTACGCAGATAAAACAAGAGCAAATCTATAATCTGAAGGTTGATACTCAGTTGTTTTTAGGTTCCTCGCTGTGTGGTGTAAAGTGTGGGTTTTTGCAGCCAGCAGATGGTTATTTTGGGGAATGGAGAAGTTGGATCATATACATATTTATTACAGTCTTTGAGTTACTACAATGGGGGAGTTCAACAAAGCCTAAGTAACAATAGGCAATTACAATGTGTTTGATTTTGAAGTGATGCAGTATTAGTTGTAAATATTGTATTAGGCTAGTTGTAAGAAAGAAAGAGCAGGCAATAAGATACTTGAATACTTGATAAGAACATATGAAATTCATCTTTCTTTTTGATCATAAATTATTGTATGAAGATCTAGGGCATTTTTAAACAAATGGGATTTTTATTTTTTTTTACTCCAGAAGCTGTGAACATTTGATATATATATATATATACCCAAAATAAATTAATCAAACATAATTTTTTAATAAAAGTATAAAATAACATCAATCATATAACCACATTCATGGCAATGTGGGTTAAGAGTCTTTCCCAGGGACACAATGACAGTATGAACCAAACCGACAACCACTCAAACAATGCACTGAAATGAACTATTACTGTATGTTGCATATATATATATATATATATATATCTTCTTTCATATTTATAATGTGCTTTTTCTATTTTCTTTTTTTTTTTTTACTAATTTACCTTTTTTATAGCATTCTGACTCATTCCATCTAACACATGGGGCTAACACTAACAACCATCCACTAGAACAAATGATTATCATTAACCGCCCAGTTTAGCCGTGTTTAGATGAATTCAGGTAAAGAGGCTAAATATTAGACAGAGCAACACAGGTGGTAACATGAAGTGGCTCTAAACCCTTTTAAATACACTATTATAAATCTACAATGCTACTTATGAATAATTTACGCCCCCTCACATGTATTTTTTTTTATCCTCCAGGAAGAAAATCAAAGCAGTCAGAATATCACTCATCCAAATGCAGGAGGAAAACAAGGCACATAGCTGCAGAGGTGAAGAAGTAGTATAGTTAAAGAAGTAGCTGTTTTAGTATTTCCCAAGAATAAGCTAAAAAAAAACTTTATAAAATTAGTAATAATGACTGTGATTTATATAGCGCCTTTCTGGGCATCATTCAGTCACTCCTCTGTGACACACTAGTGATGGTAAACTAACTCACAGCTGCCCCGGGGTCGATTTTTGCGACGTGGCAGCCCTACCACGCCTATTTCAGGGCTTTTTAAATCACCACAAAAAACACACTGATGCATTTGTACATTCAGGTAAGTGGGTGAAGTGTCTTGCCCAATAACCTGATTTATTTGTAAATTTATTAACTGAGGCTAAAAAATTGTTGAGTGAATGTAACTCAATACTACACACCTCTAGCCAACTGCACATCTGAGCAATGTGGGCAGGGACAACAGGAAGGAAGTGGTGGGGGAGATGGGGATACAATAGTCCCAACAGACATCAGAGAATTGAGGTCGTTGTCTGGCAGTGCTTTGAATTAGGGTCACCGTGAAGTTCTAACCTTGAGGTCTCTAGGAAGCCTTCAGAATAGAGGTTTGCTACATATTGCTTTTTGAAGATCAGTCCAGATGTGTATGAGGTATAGCCGGAAGTTAGTTCATTTTATGTAATTTACTGTATGCAACTAATACATTTGTATAAAGGTACAATTTATGTCAATGCCACAGAGAGGCAGTTTAGGCAGTACCTTATTTTTGAGTTGTCTTGCTAAGATGAACCCTTCGCTAGTTACAATGGAGCTCACAGTATCAGAGCATTCCAGTCTAGCGCAAACTGGCAAAGTTGGCTGACTCCCAGTCTGAAAAACATCTAATAATACAATTTTACTTTTTTGCTTGGTCTTGACCATAATGTACATTCCTCTGGCTTGATGCATGTCATGTCAGAGATAAACTATTTGATCTCATAGACAGGTAAATAGATATATATAGATCAAATGGCCCATACAATTTCTTCAAAGGATGTAGATGTGATAGTTAAGGGTTGGATATGTCATCCTAGTAGGTGTTTAGTCAGGTATGTACCCTGCCTATGGCCCATAGTTGAGTGTGGCCAGTGAGAGAAAAGCAATGCTGTTATGTCAAATGGATGGACTGTGATCCAAATGCAGAGCTGCTACAAAGAAATAATCCTCTGAGATTTTACTGATAAATGAGTTTGATCTGAACGAGTTTGCCTTCATAAGATCAGTGACGCCATAGACTGACAGCTTAGCAGGACTTTCTCATGCAGAAGAAAGCTACACTGTAAAATAGGACTAGTGACACTTTTTGCAATACCTAGAAAAATTCCATATTACATATATTTTTTTTATTTTAAACAACTTTTTGACTTTCAAACTTTTGGAAAACCATTTCGAAAATACATTTTCTTGATACTATAATCTATAAATCTACCATTTACAATTACTATTAAACCATAGCTCATCTTGCTGTGTCAAGGTCCTTATATTGATTCTATCACTCACATAGGTGAAGGATTCAGTATTTAATTGAACAGTGTTATCAAATTGTCACTTGGGAATAAATGTGAGAGTAAATGGTTTTCTGTAGTCTGTAAATTTACTGAAATAAAAAAATGTGGTTGGTTAAAAAATGCTTATTCTAACTGTGTTCTATCATGTAAATATGGTATTCTGACATAATTATTATATAACTTTAACTTCCCTGTACAACAACCTCAAATCAGAGTTTGTGGGATACCACTTTGACCAATTGTAGTTGCGTTTTACTTTAGTCCCTCCCCTGGCCTCTACAGACTACCTTTAAGTCATAGAACAGGGTCAGGTTCCCAAATTGAATGCGGTTGTACCCCACCTAAGGCTTCTAGTGGCTGGGATAGGCTCCATGGCCTCAAGGAATTACTTAAAATACTATATAACTATACACTAAAAAAAGTTAAACAAGGCAACTGACTGATAGAAATATTGCTTGGTGTATCTGAATTGAGGTTGTTTATCATTTTTGAGGCAATGAGTCAAATTAACTTGGCAGATTTTATAGTGCGAAGACCTCCAGCCACCATTGTGCTGTGAACTGACAGTAGACTGACCGCACACACGCCACACAATGGAGGGGACTCAGAAAGCCCATGGGAACCATTTGATGTGGTTCTGAATACCTCGGGGCCCCAGCACTAGAGTGCAGAGATGCTCACTTTATTGTACTGCCATCAGTCACATTGCTTTGTGTCCTTGGCTTGAAGCATTCTCCCTCCCACTGTGCATACAGAGGCTGAGTGCCCAAGTCCAGCCAGGCAAACAATATCTCACAAATTCAAGTAAAGGCTACAAAGGATCTAGGTAGTGTCCAGATGATTGTGTCCAAATTATATTTTTTACCTGGTCTTGATCTGGATGACTGTATCTTCAAGCCAGCATGTCTACACTGTGTTACCGTAGGTTCTTTTTTGTGGTCTTTCTTTGATGAAAACGGTCCTTATTGATAAAGATATGTTTATGCTCGCTGCTCTACTTTCAACAACTCTATCAACAAGAAATGCATCATTGTATTTGCTGTAAAAATCATTCACTGTTGAAGGTAAAGACCAATACATCTGCCCCGGGGCAGCTGTGGCTACAAAGGTAGTTTCCACCACTAATGTGTGACTAAGCAAATGTAAAAAGTGGCTCATTGGCAAAGAGCTCTTGAAGCTCTTGTTATTGTATAAACATCATCAACATCCAAGACGACACTACAAATGTTTTCTATCCCACGACAAGACACAGTTTTCAAACTTGATCTCAAAAAACCCGGAGTACCACACCACTCTTCTCCATGATGCTGCAGCAAAGTGGACCGAATGTGAATGACTGCCACTCTTAATAGTCCAGGGTTAGCCATGGGACCAGCCCCGGGACACTATTTTAATCTATTACACCCACGCCTCGCCAGGCCAGCAGAGAAAAGGCACTTCATCGACTCCTATCACCGCAGCAGCCTTCCTCCTTTGTGTTCATTCACTCGCGGGCTGCTGGGTTGGTGCATACCCAGACACCGTTCACCGCCCAGCAGCTCACTGAGGTGCTATTTGTCGGCCATGGCCACCTGGATGTCCTGCTGTTTTTGAGCTATTGTTTCCTCTATCCTCCTTGATCCGGCTCCTTTCTCACCGCAGAGCCCAAAATAACTCATTTCACCTCCCACTGCAACATTCAGCACTGTAATCAATAGATTAGTCTCAACTCCTGTCTCTAAGCAAGAGGGCCGGGCGCTATTCGATGAGCTCCAGGATTGTAAGGCTTTCAAGTTAAACTGTAATTACCGTGTGTTGGTGCAGCAATTACATTGAAAGACAATAAGGACGTTTTGTTGTTCAAAACAAATCACTTTTTTCTATAAGGCGGATACATAGCACTGTGTATGAGAATGAAATACACTATTTGCATATATATACATACATATATGATAGGATGGAATGGTCACCAGTTCTGAGCCTATGCTGTCGTTGTGTTCCTGGGCAAGACACTTAACCCACATTGCCTATGAATGTGTTTGTGTGATTGGTGTTTGGTGGTGGTTGGAAGGGTCGTAGATGCAGAATGTCAGTGTGCCCCAGGGCAGCTGTCGTTACACATGTAGCTGAACACCATCGGGTGTGACTGGGGAGTGAATGAATAATCTTGTCTTTTGAGTCTTGAGTAAAGTGCTATATAAAACCAATGCATTATTATTATTATTAAGGCACATGTACCAGTGAAGGTGTCCTGGCTCAAGTACCACCAAGAAGCATTTTGCTGTACAGATCTATTTTCATCCTGGCCAAGACCAGATTTAGACCAACTTTATACCTGCTTTAGATTTGGTAAATCCATCTGCTGTTCTTTTTCAGCAAGCATTTTATATATTAGTTATGACTTTGAATAAACCATTGGCTTAAAATAGAGTAGTGGAGTAGTTTTATGCAGCAGTCTCCAGGTGTAACTTGTAAAAAAACCAAACAAATTATGAATATAGACTTGTTTTAGATGCTTTTGCAGATGCCACGTGTTGCATAGGTATTGACATAACATAACAATGTCGGTTTAGTAGTTCTTGTGGTGCCATTGTAGCTGTAGATCTCTATACAATGTCATTCTACAGAGTCATTTCTTTACCTATTCTGTCATGAACACATTAGAACACTGTGAACGGGGAACCTTGATGACTCCATTCTTCTGCATTCATCCGTCATTTATGGCTTTTATCCTAGTTAGCAGTTTGTTCATTACCGACACAGCGCGGTAGTATCTCATCAAGACTGAAGGCAGTAACACAGCTCCCATTCTCCAGCATGATTCACTGTTCAAACAGCCCTCTAATGACATTTCGAATAGAGAAATTAGACTGCAGTCACTGTCTGGCTTTACTCAAATTAAGTCCTTAATTGATGGCTATGGAAGATGAAAATGGCTTATTGCCTCGCCCGCCCACCGCCAATGGGCTCTGACTTTTGGGGAAGTCCAAATAGAGTCAATTTTTTCGAAGCTGGCAAAGCACACAATCAGTGCTATTTGTTTTGTATGCAAATATTTTTTGAATTCCCTGGTTATGAGTGCGGCTTTCCCTTAAATACCATGAAACATCAATCACGCTACACGCTGTTCCTCTGAAGTACCAGAAAGTTCCTCTTCTCAGTCTGAGTCACTGCTCTATTTTCGGGAGCTACATGTAGTAAACAGATTTTTTGGGAACATATTCATAGTTGGTTTTGCAAGCTTGAATCTGCTCTTTTCCTGATATTATCCCAAGCTGCTCGCCATGCTGCTGTCCGTGGTGCTGAAGGATCTCTCTCTTTAGCTTCTTTTGCTGTGTCCATGTAGAGGCAATTGTGTCTGAAAACATAGTTGAGCTCATTTTGGCTTCATGTCCAGAGCAAAATTGTGTTTTAGCTCATGTGAAAAGACCAAAATTCTGTTTTGGTGTTGATCTATGAAAATATAAAAAGGCAACTTCTGCCCAAGATGATATTGAAAATATGCATGCCAATGCCCAGTGGTCAGAAAACATGTATAAATAGTTTTGCAGTCAACACTGTGCAAATAACCCTCAAAGTTATATGCATGTAACAAATTGCTCCTTGCCTAGCACCAATCCACTTCTGCACAAATACTACTGTGTGAAATAGGGAATCCTTCCATTCACAGTATTTTGTACTTCTAGTTTATACTTTTTCTATATAGTGTGAATGAATCCATTTAGATCAATTTGTAATATATATATATGATCACAAATACTGCACAAAAGCAATCCAACTTGAATGCAAATTACAGAATATTTATATCACCATCTCAATAATCTTTAACAACTGTGTATCATCTTAGTGTTAAAAAACACATAAAAAAGCAGCTGGGATTAACCTGCAGAGCATCATCATGATCAAAATTTAATGCTTTGAGTTTGAATTTGAAATGTGACAATCCAGGAGTCTTTTTTTTACAATATGTAGTGAAAATTCCCATGTCACCCCTGTTCAAGCTTGACACTGCCAAACTGTGAAAAAGGTGAAGCTAAGATGGCCTGTGGGGGACAGTAGCACAAAGTCAACATGAAGCAGTCAAAGCAAATATGTGGATGCTTTGCTGCCTGAAGGGCCAAACTCCACTGGGGAACATCTGACTGCTACTCACTCGCTTTGTACCCAGCATTTTTGGCCCCAAACAGAACATTTTTGAAAGCTTGGGCATAGTGAACTGGCAACAAGTCAGATATGTATTTTGGTAGTTTAGGGCTAATTCAAGACTACACCGTCCAACAGAGGACTACATTTTGGTCTGAATTAGGATTAAACTCTAGTCTATTAAGGAACAGATTAACCGATCAAAAAATGTAAAATTGCTAATATTGAAAAGCATTGCACTAGGCAGAATACTTTAGCGGTAGATTGAGTGTACCATGCAGCTTGATTAAGGGGTGGAATAAGGGCAGGTGTAGTAAAAATTCATGTGATCCTGAGTAGTGTGTACCTGGCTCAATCCATACTGAGACTTTGCTCATACATGCTGTGACTTCATTTGCAACTGCAGTGAATCTGAGAGCTTCTGCTTATTTAACAGGAAAGCATCCACCTTACACGCGCCACACCACTCAGCAAAAGCAATATTAGACACTGTATTATGCATGACTGGACTGGAGGAGAGGTAAAATGCAGCAAACACTATAAAAAAAGATACTAAGGTCCATGTTGAAACTTCATATTTTAGAGCTTTGGAGTTTTTTGGGTTTTTTTTTCCCATAAAAGCGATATTGTAACAGAGATCAAAACTACTTTTACCTAGCCTATTTCTCACACCAAAAACTTTACAACTGAGTCATTCACTCCACAGCCACACAAACTACATCTCTATAGCCACACCTGCCCTGGAGCAGACTGACTAAGATTTGGCAGCCATATTGTGCCCATGGCTTCTCTGAGCACCACCTAACCCACACTCACACCTATTCATACAGGCAAGGTTGCCAATATTATAATAATAATGCAATTATTTAATTCAGGACACTCACTGACGCTTCACAATTGCATTATTAATTTACTCCACAGTCTGGTGGTGGTAAGCTACTTGTATAGCCACAGCTTCTCTGGGGCAGTCTGACAGAAGTGTGGCTATCATGCTGCACCTACCACTACCAAACACCGATCACATTCATTCATAGGCAATGTGGGCTCGGGTGGGGATTCTAACCACTGACCCTCTGGTGTAACACTTACCCACTTGTGCCACTGCTGTCCCAAAAGTTCCCCACAAGTCAATGTGGGTGGCATTTTTCATACAAACCATCTAATAACTATCTACAAATGTATTATTATGTCTCATAGTGTCTTTTCTTCTACTGCAGTACCGTCTGCCTAGGGGCCTGAATCTATAAGTTTACCAAGTACATCTAGAACACACCCTTGCAGCAGAGCCTCGGAGGCAAGTGATCATCAGTCAAGTCAGTCTGGCCACAGGCTGTATTCTCTAGCGCTCTGTATACCCCACTGTACCCTATACTGTACAACCTTCTTATAAATATCACACCACACACTTTGTCATACAATGCGTCTTAAGGATTATTCAATTGCGCTTATCTGCCGTCTTTTTCTTTTTACCTGCAGGAGAAATTGACGAAAACAGGCATTGAATGTTGTGTGTGTGAATGCTCCTTCATAAACAGAGCCCCAGGTTATCACATTGGTTGAACTTGATGTGTGGGAGAAAGGACTTAGCGCTGATTGAATGTTTTTTTTTCTTCTATCCTTCCCTGGATCATGTACAGTATGTAGCTCCGTGGGTGTGCTTGTTTGTTTGTAGGTTTCCCGGGACTTCTTTGACGGATTTACCTATTGTCTCTCATAATCTTGTGTTTTGCAGATGGGATGTGCAAAACCCCTTCTGAGCTTCAGTATCTCTTTGTATTCCCAACATTCCCGGTATATCCACAGACACACCATCGCCATATTCCTTTGAACCCATTACTCAACCCTGATCCTCTTATCGTAACCAGCCTTCCCCCCGAGTCGCAAATTCGGGGTCTGCCAAAAATTTGTCGGTATGCTGCACAATACGGCTTTCTTCTCCTCTGGATCCTGTGGTTTTTGGACAGAGGAGGGAGAGGGGGGGACATGACTGAGGTACATTTGCACACACCTGTCTCCCAAGGAAGTCCTAGCAATCTAAAATAAGACAAGACCAGTGGGCGGGTCGGGATTCTATGGGAAACAGCGCATATCATAAAGGCTTCATCTACTTCTCCACACGTCTTTGCTCAGGGCCGCCTGCTCATTTGTCAACTGACTCTGAGCCCTCTGCATAAAATACCACAGTACAGTCACTACAGTGATGTTTGGGTTCTGCAGGGAATGCCAATGTAGGTGTGCTATTGTGATGCAGCCCTGGTTCAAGGTTTAAGCTTGCACAAGAATCAAAGAAAAATATTCTGGCAGTAGAATATCAATAGTCATTAGTGCATTGCCTTAATTTACTGTATCTTGATTGGTCCAAACATGACTTTTGGGCATTTTTGTGTTCAAAATAAGGAACTTTATTTATTGATTTGTTACAATGGCTGACATGTGCACACAATGTATTTAAAGGGGTACTACAACTTTTCACTGTTTCGGTCACATTTTTTCACAGAGCGCCCCCTACAGTTTCAGAGAATAGTTTCAAGTTTCAAAAGTTTATTTGTCATGGTGTGCAGGTTCAACACAAGGTCAACAATGCTTAGGATCAGAAGAACCGTTTGACTCGCTAAGGTAGTCATGAAGTACTAGTAGCATGCAATAATAGTACATGGTAAAAAAGTGTTAGATAAGATAAGTAACAATATAATAAACATATAATAAAAAATAAGTACAATAAAAAATACAAAATAGCACTGTCCACAGAAAAAACCCCACAAAGAATATAGACTTTATATAAAGACTCTAGATGATCATAAAGCTACTGTTCAACCATGAAAACACCAGGTCTGGAGTCAGTTTGACAGCTCTCTCTGTAAAAGCCTGTTTAATAGCAATTTGTGGTTTTGGCAAGACCTGTGACCTGACCCGAGACTTCCAGGGACATTCATCCTAGCAAGGAAGCTTCATTCACCCCACACTAACTCATTTAGGATCACACTGGCATCACTCAGAGCCTCAGTGATAACATTTATAGACATAATATTAGGTCATTATAACATGGTGGGTCTAAATAACTTGTGTATATACTTCACTAAATACAACAGGATCCATTTAAATCTCCCCCATCCACCTCCAAAGCAGGACACCCCCCTTGTGTCTATGTCAAAAATCCTGTGGACTACCTGGACTGGCTCACCATACCCATAATTTTGGTCTAATCCACCCTGGGACAGAGAAACCATACCTCGTCCATTCTCTCCTTGCCCTGCTAATGCCACAGTCCCAGTTGGGCTCAGGCACATGTTGTTTGCTAAATTACACGGTGTGCGGTCAGTTAAACAGGCTTTCCATGTCCCCCATCGACAAACAGCTTATAGCCCAGCCCATAGCAGGGAATACATCACCGCAGTTTCCCTATTGTCATCTATGGCAGTATATCAAACGCTAGAATAAAACAATAGCAGCGGAGAGATGCCTATTCTCCATCCATCAGGGGTATACAGCATGTAAACAATAACTGTCTTCATTTACATCATAATTGGGCCCATTTTCACTCCCTAATGCCATTAACTGCCAATGAGCATGACCGCTATACAATGATCTGTGGCCGTGACGAAGTGCAGCAGGAGGCATAGGGGACATACAAGAGATGGTGACATGGTGAGCTGCTGCAGACATGTGATATGGATTATCTATGTGTTTGTGAGCATGACATGTGGCTTGTGAAGGTTGGTGGAGAGTCATCTATGGTCACCCCTAACTACATTGTATCTACCTCATTAAGTACAATGTAGTACACTGTGTAACAAACTGTAATAACATGGAACTACATTGTACCTAACCCTAACCATTCTTTATCAACAATCTAGTTCCATGTTATTACAGTTTGTTATACAGTGCTTTACATTGTACTTAATGAGGTAGATACAATGTAGTTAAGGGCTATGTAAAATAAAGTGTGATCTAATCTATTTCTTATATTTCCTGAGCATGTGACTAAACTATATACATATACACTACAGACCAAAAGTTTGGACACACCTCATTCATTCAATGAGTTTTCTTTATTTTCATGAATTGGGGCGGCAGTGGTGCAGCGGGGTAGGCGCTCGCCCCTCGACCAGAGGGTTGGTGGTTTGAGCCCCCGTCCGAGCGCACACTGTCGTTGTGTCCCTGGGCAAGACACTTAACCCACATTGCCTATGAATGAATGTGGTTGTGTGATT
>JAVQKC010199760.1:0-11709 GCA_036025475.1 Philypnodon macrostomus | reverse complement strand
TACATATTTAGGTGTTACACCATATCACCATATAATCCAGGTTACATTTTTGTTTGGTACACACATCACCATATAATCCAGATTACGTATTTGGTTAGTACACCATATCACCATGTAATCCATGCTACATATTTAGGTGTTACACCACATCACCATATAATCCAGGCTACATATTTGGGTATTACATCACATCATCATATAATCCATACTGCATATTTAGGTGTAACACCATATCACCATATAATCCATACTACACATTTAGGTGTTACACCTCATCACCATATATTCCATATTACATATTTGGTTAGTACACCACATCACCATATAATCCAGGCTACATATTTAGGTGTTACACCACATCACCATATAATCCAGGCTACATATTTGGGTATTACACCACATCACCAAAATATGCAGAGTGAATTTTTAGGTGTAACATTATATCACCATATAATCCATACTACACATTTAGGTGTTACACCACATCACCATATAATCCATTCTACATATATAGATGTAATAATCCAGGTTACAGTTTTGTTTGGTACACACATCACCATATAATCCAGATTACGTATTTGGCTAGTACACCATATCACCATGTAATCCAGGCTAAATATTTGGGTATTACACCACATCACCATATGTTCACCATCTAATCCAAATCTGCATATTTAGGTGTAACACCATATAATCCATACTACATATTTAGGTGTTACACCTCATCACCATATAATCCATATTACATATTTGGTTAGTACACCACATCACAATATAATCCAGGCTAAATATTAGGTGTTACACCACATCACCATATAATCCAATATGCATATTTAGGTATTACCCCTCATCACCATATAATCCAAATTACATATTTGGTTAGTACACCACATCACCATATAATCCAGGCCACATATTTAGGTATAACACCATATCACCATATAATCCATACTACATATTTGGTAAAAACACACATCACCATATAATCCAGCATTCATATTTGTGTATTACACTATATCACCATATAATCCATACTACATATTTAGGTGTTACGCCTCATCACCATCACTATATAATTTAGGTTGCATATTTGGGTATGACACATACCACTATATAATCCAGATTACATGTTTGGTTAGTACACCGCATCACCATATAATCCAGACTACAAATTTAGGTGTTACACCTCATCACCATATAATCCAGATTATGTATTTGGTTAGTACACCACATCACCATATAATCCAGGTTGCATATTTGGGTATGACATTATATCAATATATAATCCAGATTACATTTTGGTTAGTACACCACATCACCATATAATCCAGGCTACATATTTGGGTATATCATGTACATATCAATACAAATCTATCTATCAAAGTATTTTACACCTGTGAAATACATACACTTTAGTTAAATCCAACTGCACCTTTAATACATCGCATCACCATATAATCCATACTACATATTTAGGTAATACACCATATAATCCAGACTATTACACTTTATCACCATATAATTCATATTACGTATTTGGTTACTACACCTCATCCACACTACATATTCAGGTACTACACACACCATCTCTTCTATACTACACATTCAGACAATACACCTCATCACCATGTAATCCACACTACATATTTAGGTAATACACCATATAACCCAGATTACGTATTCACGTATTACACCCTATAACCCTACACACTGTATCGCCATATAATCCATATTACGTATTTGGTTACTACACCTCATCCACACTACATACTCAGGTACTACACACACACCATTTATTCTATACTACACATTCAGACAATACACCTCATCACCATGTAATCCTAATATCCTACATATTTAGGTAATACACCATATAATCCAGATTACGTATTCAGGTACAACACCCCATTTCCATAAAATCCAGATTACGTATTCACGTACTACACCCAATCACCATCCACACAGCATATGCAGGTACACCTCATCACCATATAATCTAGATAATCTATGCTATGTATTCAAGTATAATCCAAACTAGTTATTCTTTCAGGATTAAAAGATTAAAACCATCTTGAAATGCTCCTAAATTTATAAACCTATAAAAAGTAATTTTAACCTGTTTTGAAAGAAATTCAGAGGAGACCGAAAGTGACCCTTTAGAATTATTTAGTCTTATGTTTTGGGGTAAATATTGAGCATTTGGGGAATACTCCAAAAAACCCAGCCAATGTACACCCCCATGTTGAGGCCCATAAACCCCATCTGGACCATAGAAATCTTGTAATGGGTTAATGTATGGAATAATGAATATTTGGGATAGTACTATACATGCATATCTTTGGACAGTGAACAGTTCAGTGTGTGCATATTGCTTGTCACAATGTTACTATCTATTTTAAAAAAGGTGAAGTATTTGTTTTGAAAAGAAAATTAGTATGGAATAATCCTTGTTTACTCCCCTCTTATAGAACCCTATACTCTAGTGACCTGTGCTAGACAATGCACAAATAATGGTCCTGGACCATTATGCAATGCATTTGAAATGCAAAGCAGCCACACCAAGACGATGCTTCGTTAATAATTGCCATAATTGTATAAGTATGTGGAAAGCACTACACAAAATGCAGCAATGACTATTATCAGGTTGATAACCGATAATTACTTACAAACTCGGTGCTCATTAAGCCGCTCCTGTGGAGAGAGGCAGCCCGATATAGCCCTGCTGAAGACCGCCCCCACCCCCTGTCCCCCCCGCTGCTCCCCCCGCTATCCCACAATGCCTTTCATTCCATCTGTTTGGCTCTATCAGGCCCAAGCTACTTCAGTCTTGTTACCACCAAGGGGTACAGTGCACTTTGGAACAGCTCATGATAAAGATTGTGTGGTTTTGTTGTCTTGACTGAATCCTTTATTCTTTCACTGCACTGACAAACACTGTCAGTGGTAAACTATCTCCTTAGCCACAGCTGTCCTGGGGCAGGCTAAACTACCAACACTGACACTGACAAAATAACATTATGAAGTGGACAACCTACTCTACCTGCTGCCTCAGCTTTGTCGAAGTCTTCAAATATCCATGAAGGGGCATTGTGGGGTAAGTGTCTTGCCAAAGCAGACAACTACAGCAGGAATTGAACCATCAACCAATTAGTGGACAACCTGTTCGTCCTATACCTTTTACCCTTGCCATCTCAGTTTAGTCAAAGTCTGGCTATATTACTCTAGCAGAAGCACACCTTTATTTTCATCACTTTCAACCGTTTTCTTCTGCAATATCCTGTTTATTTATGTACAAGGCATATTGCCCCTCCACCACCCTGCGTCTTTCCACAATCTTTCTCTCACTGAAAGATTAACCATCCCCTTCGCATCTCTTCTCATCTATCATCCTAATGGGGGCTACGCGAGGGGGAAAAACAACAATTTGCACAGGGAGAAACCGCCACAAAAGGGCAGGCAAAGTGTCGCGATTGCCGCCGTCCATCAACTCTCAGCCTTCACCAAGTCGTATTTACCACTGCACCAGACATTGTATTAATCATATGTAACATTAGAGGAATTTATAGAGACAATGTGACAAATGAAGGCCCAACGACATCATTTTTTACCAACCTTGACACGGAGATCAGAAAACATCATATTGGTATTACTATGTATGGTATTACAACAAATGTCCTCAAGTTCAAACCATGCATCAGAATACATGGAATGGTTGTCGGTGCCAGGAGGATTGCTCTTCATATTTAAGAACTTATTATACTAATGTTCAGGATTTTCACAGAATGGTTTGAAAAAGAGAAAATATCAATTGAGCAGCAGTTCAGTGCATGAAAAATGCCTTGTTGATGCCAAACACTCCAAATAGAATGCCAACATTATCTACTAACCACTACTATTTCCAGGACCAAAGAGGTAGTTCTGACACATTTTGGCCAGTGTTGCCAAAAATATCTTGACATTTAATCTTCTCGGCTCCTGTTGAAGGTCTGGAGTCCTTTAATGAGGATATGGTAGGGGCTGAAAATAGGCATCTCTTCTGCATTCATCGACTCATTTTTGAGAACTATCAAAAACTGCCTTATTGGACTCTTATGTTTAAATGTCAGTTGCTTAACATTTGTTAAAAAAAAAAAAAAAAAAAAAAGTTGAACAAAGAGCAGATTTGTCCATAAAAATCTTTAGAATTTTTTCTCTTTTTGGGTTGGCACAGAAAATGATTTGTCCCCTATAGCAGGCAATTAATTTGACATAGGTTTTACACCTCTAGCAACACTCTACATTTATTATTACCTCCGCCAAGGTATTGTTTTCGGTGGTGTCCCTCTGTGACTGATCCGGATCACCGTCTTTTCTCCAAGCATTTCTCATTCACTTGAATGGGACAGACATCTGAGCCTGACAACAACAGTTTCGGATTCCTCCGGAAGAGCTGGAGGAAGTGTGGGTGTCCCTGCTTAGACTGCTGCCTCCGCGACCCAGCCTCGGATAAGCGGAAGAAGATGGATGGATGTTTTATTTGGCTGTTACTGTTGTTTCTGTGGTTAACCTCTCATTGGATTAAGGTGATTTGAATAAGTTTGAATTGTTGTCATTAATAGAAACAAAGAACACAAACTATTTTGTCTTTTTGTTTCTGGAGGGGTGTCCAGTCCCACAGAAGGTTCTCAGGATTGCATATAGGGGAAATGAGCAACCTTGGTGGAGGTCTGGTTTCTAGATTGGGCTGTATTGATTCTCAAACTGTTGGTACTTGGTTCCAAAAAGTTGAAAGGGAAGGGCATTGTCAAGGAAACGGCTGCTGCTCTTACTCCAGACCTGAACCCTTTAGAACACCTAAGGGATCAACTATCATGTAGGCGCCTGTCGATGATCTGGAGTCCTTCACTGAACTTAAGGCAACCCTTTAGGAATACCATGCCACGGCAGACAAGATCACAAGTGTTATTAGTGCAGATCTTTATGCTAATTTGCTGATTCCTAAGACTTCAAATGTGCTCCACTTACTACAATAAGTAATAAATGTAGTATTTATTGCCATGTTTGGGGCTGAACTTGGTCCCTGTCCCTGGTGTCCTCCTGTGGCAGTGGGAGAAGGCCTCTGTGGGGGTCCCTCTAAAGCACATGCTCTCACTCCACAGGCTGCACGGGCGAAGTGTCAAAACTCCTCAGACGTGAGAGTGCAAACACACTACCACACATCTAACACACATATCTCTTCTTTCTTCTTCACTCTTCCCGTTCTCAAAGCGGCCATTTTCCCTCCGGCGTTGTCCTCTTCTTGTCATTTCTGTTGCTGTTTATTTGTCTATCTGTGTTCCTCTCCCGCTTGTTCCTATCCTCCTGTCAATATTAGTCTTTGTTCGTCAGCGTTTTTCAAAATAGGGCTCTTCTTTGGCTGCAATGGACAAAAACACTGTTGAGATTTCCAAGGTGAGTTTTAGATTAGCACATTCAACACTTATTTAACGACATACTAGTCACAAAAACCCTATATATGAGTTAACCTGGCTCTACCTAAATGCCCTTATTTTATGATATGCTGTAGCATGAAGATTTCACATTTCACATATTTCACCCAAAAGGCCAACATCTCTTTTTGTAACTGGTATATTTATCTACCATTATATTTGTGGTCTGAATTCTTTTTGTATGGAATGTATGTAGCATTTACCCCTGAACTAATGGATTCATGTTCAAGTGTAGTGTCTGGGCACTATATCTTCACTGCTGAAACTAATTAAGGTTGTCAAATGCTACGTTTAGCTCAGTTGGTAGCACCAATGCAGCGCTTAAGCAACTCACCCTAAGGTTGTGGGTTCAAATCCAGCCCTTGACAGTTCCCCAGATGTCTCTGCTTACTTCTTTGTGATTTCCTTCCACTGTCCTATAAAAAACAAACACATAAATGCCCCCATTTTTGTATTTTTTGGAGCCTTTTCAGCTTTATTGTGTGACAAGAAACCAGGGAGAAGACTGGGGAGTGGGCCAGCATTTCAAGCTCCGAATATGCTCTACCAACTGAGCTTAAGCCAAGTTGAATAATGTTTGACCAATGCTGGAATTTAAGATGCTAAAGATACATAAAGTTCTTTTTTCTCAATGCATAAAAACAGTGTTGAGACTTCCACAGTAAGTTTTCAGATTAGCACATCCGGCACTTCTTCCACACCTCTGGCTTTGTTAAGACAGTAGAAATTCACTTTGTTTAGTTGCTTTTGTGAAATATCGCGAGGTAAAAATAGCATCAGCTTGTCTGGAGAAAGTCGCCCTCAGCAGCCTTAATTAAAACCCAGCAGAGGAAGTCTAAAGTGGGGCTATGTGCTTCAGGAGAAAGAAATAACAACTACTGCTCCAGAAAAAGGCAAAGATAGACTCAGGAAATACAGACTCCAGGCTGCCCATGGACTGACGTGACGCTAACGTGACATGAATCAGGAGCGTTAGCAATGTAGCCTATGGTGGAATACAGTCTTCAGTAGGTAGACTTTGAAATGTTAGCATTCAAACTGTTCACTTGAGTGGCCATAAAAATAGTGGAAAGTATATAGAATTAAAGCTATTTAAAAGATCACAAAATTAATACAAAAACCCCCAAAACTATATGAGCACATGCAATATTCTATATAATATTCTGCCCTTAATGTGAAGAATCCCCACATGATCTTTAATCTGACACAGATTTACACAGATCAGATCATTCCTTAATTTAGTCCAACTTTGACTTTCTTTTAGTGCTTATTTAGTCTTGAGTTTTGATTCTGCACCAATTATAACTAGTAACCAATGGAACTATTTCTGCTTAACTGAACTTGCCTCAATAAACGGCAAAAATATCGATATTGCAATATTCAACCATATCACTTTTTTTCATGTCATGCAGATGCAGAATACTTCTAAGTGCCAAAAAAGTCAAACTGAAACTCATCAAAGGTGGAAAATACAGCAATTTACAGGATTTAAGGTAAACATTATCATCGTGGGCATATGTCTTTGTGACTAGAGAGCCACAGACACAAAACACCAGTAAAGGAACACATGTTTGTTGCTGTTAATCCCCAATATACAGAACATTTACCCCTAAAATAGAATATCCATGACTCAACTCTTTACCATTGCACAATGAGACAAATGCTTCTAGTCTAGGGTAATGTAAGTCACTACCACTAGCTAAAACAATGGTGTTAATGGCCTCTGTGCAAAAGAATACTATATCACATTATAGCAAAATTGTGTGCATTAGAAAAGGTCCAAACTATTCTGACACAGCACCATCAGAAGAGCTTCATTATGACGTCTGACATCATAGTATATTGTTTTTTGAGCCTAAAGCATTGGTAATGGATCATGGTTCGCATATGGATTAGTGGCTGACTGCAGCATCCAGAACACTGAGATACTGAGATAGACTGGAGTATCCTGTGCTGGCTCCATACTGGTATCCGTTCCCTTATCCACCCATGGCCTCAAATGTTCAAATCCAACATGCAACAGCGGTAGCATGTTTTAGTGGGCGTCAGTCACTCACCAGTCTCTGAACAGGTAGCTCAACCCGTTCCTACAAAGCTTTGTCTGATTTAATGTAATAGAAAGCCTCTGGGCCTCTTTTAGCAATTTGGAGTCAACACACAAACACGCCCACGCACAACTGTGAACTCTTTCCATGGCGGCCCCTTCATGTGCAAATGTGCTGAACAAGTGTGCCTCCACCGCGAGCTTTCCCCACTGATTCTACCCACCATTTCCCTCTATCCCTCCGCTAATATAACACATGAGCAGTCGGGCCAATTCAAAACCACACAACACACAAAACCACCAACTTTCTTCACTTCAAATAACTGTCCGTTTAGAGTGCCACCCACGCCGCGCCGGCTCAAAGTCGTTTCACTCTCAAGGAGCTGTCAGTCGCCTAAAGATTGGCTCTTTTTGTGGTTGTAGCCCTGGTTTAGGGAAGGAAAGAACTAGGGAAACCTGTCAAAAGCCAGATTGATATGGGCAACACTCGGCACCAACCTGGGATGGCTCCCACTGAAAAGAAGACGGCTTGAGGTGATTGGCTGAAGAGCCAGATAGCTGGTTTAGCCAATAATAGCAATGACACATACAAACAAACTACAACCAATCATGATCATAAGATAATTGATAATAATTGCAAAATCATTACAATCATCTTTCTGCCCAAGGTAAAAAATAAAAGAACTTACATCAAAGTAATAAAAATACAGTGAATTAAATAATATGTGTTTTGTGTACAGCCATTATTACTACCCACCTGTGTGTGTCACTGATGCCATAAAGTTTTCTCCAGATGCTGGATGTTGTAGAGAGAGACGATCTTGACATAGTGTTTGATTGGCAGCCCTCTCCAGCTGTTGGGAGACTCATCAGGCTGCCTCCGCACGCCTGTTTTCTGCTGACTTCAGCTTTGGCATCTGTTGCTGAAGATTAAAATGCAGAACAAGCAGAGATCAAACTGTACACTGGTATTGTTTTTCCTTCAGATGTGCTTACACTCTCAATATGGAGACAGATTCTGATCTGTACGGGAATGACCTGTGTGGAAGGTTAAGGCTATCTGAGGTGTCAGGTATGATGACACATGTCTATGGTACCCCAAAGTCTGAGCAGTTTGTGGGATTGATTCTCGGAATGGCCGAGGGTGGAGTCTTCATGTATTGTGTTACCATAGGTTCTCTTCAGGAACTACCACTTCTTACCACCTCCCTAAGACATGCATGTGTTAGGAGAATTGGTCAATCTAAAATGTCCGTAGTGAATGAATATGACTGTGAACGGTTGTCTGTCTGTGTATGTCTCAGTGTCAGCCCTGCGACTAAGTGGCCATTGTGAAATGTTGTGAGTGCTGGCCCTTTAAACTTGTTAATTGGAGCAACTCAGGACTTCTTTCTGTCAGTTTAGACATTCTCATATATTGAAATAATTCATTTATGGTTTGGATATACACAGAAAATCCTAGTCTATCATGTTTTTCTCAAATATGCAAAACTGCCTACCTCCTACCTTCCTGTTTAACCAATCTGGCCATTATTCTACAACCAAATGTGAAGATGGTTAGATTCCCTATATCCACCTGACACATATTGTGGATGGGAGCTGAAGCTGGATAAATAAAAGCAGTATTCCCATGGCGCCTGGGCCTGAGGCGATCACATTGCTGGCAGGCAAACAGGCAGCGCCCAGCAGGCCCGGGATGTATCAGGCGGCCTATTGGAGACCTGACAGCTGATTTAGCCTAGCCTTAATGAGCGGAGGGCACAGGCGCTTACATAACAACAGCACACACAGACTGCTAACGCTAGCACAATATTGCGGGAGGATGAGAGGATGTGTTATTAAATATTGTAGCGATAAGACGGGGAGAAAAATGTAAAATGTTCATTTAGCGGGAGGATTTCTTACACTACTGGAGTACTTTCATTAGCTGACTTTAGCAGATGCAATGGTGCTGGAAAGATCTCAACTACAATCTTACCCATATCTTTATTCATTTTCTTTAACTTATTTCCATTACAGCTTTCAAGTGGCTGGATCCAGCAACTTTGGGCTTGAGGTGGTATATAATTGCCAGTTAGTCACATTCACTCCCAATGGGCAATTTAAACAGACTATATGCATATATGTCTTTGGACAGTGGGAGGAAGCACTATCAATTTATAATGTTGTGACATTCAGTAAAAATGTTATTATTGGACAATAACTAATTTGAACAACATGTATACAATATAATAATGCATAGTACTTAAATAGACGTGTTACAATTGCATTATTCATTCACTCCATACACTGGTGGTGGTAAGCGTCCGACATAAGCGTGGCTGCCAGTTTGTGCCTACGGCCCCTCCAACCACCACCGACCACCACCGACCACCACCGACCACCACCGACCACCACCGACCACCACCGACAACCACCGACCACCAATCACATGACACAACCACATTTATTCATACACACAACACTAGCACTTTAATGACACTCGAATGGTATTTGGACATGAAAGTCTGTTTATTATGAATATAGACAATATAGTGAAGACAAACACGTATTCAAGTATGAGCGCACAACCTCTAATGTCTTTGATACAGTCTAAAAATGTGCCATTTCTGTTGGTTTAATAACTATGACATGTAATCAAGCAATCACAGCAACAGAGTTGAGAGAGCCTCTTACAAAGTGGAAGCTTTTATTGCTGCTTACAAAGATGTCTACTGAGTCTAGCTGCTCTTTATTTCATTTTACACTGTCAGGAATGATTTTAACATTTACAAATGAAGGGCAGTGAATCTGGGCGACAATATGATCAAATATTGTAGCTAAAGGCTTAATGTGTATTTGGCAGCACTGTAGCCGGGCCAGACCCCATGAGTTTTTTATAAAGACTCTGAAACTAACCCCACCGGATCAACCGCATTTGAGGAAGGGACAGGTGGGTGATGTTTAGGGTATACTTCTCTTCCCTGGTTGGTTTGTTGGTGCACAGTTATGTCCTTGCTGGCAATGGTTAGCAGGATAAATTGATTTTTTGGTAAAATCTTCTGGCCGGGAGGAAAGAAATCATGTTTTCCTGGTGTGCATCGAAAACATCATTAACATTGCAAAAAACGTCTAACTCCAACCAACAGATGTCAACACATCGTGTGTCGTTGTACTATGTTTCAATAGAGAATTAACCCCTCAACTTGAACATCTGAGGTTTGTGTCCCAGTCAGTACATAATACTAGTGACAAAACATTAGGGATTGTAATACTCACTTTTGCTTGTATATTTTTTAATTTTCTATCAATTTGACCTGAAAGTCAAAAACACCCTACTTTCTATGGCTAGTGTATTTTCCCATTGTGAGATAGTTTCAATGCCTTGGCGAAACTCTCTCTATGTTCTTGTAGTTGATTCCTCAGTCTGGCCAGGCTGGCAGTACTGTACAATCAATGACAACAAGTGAAGTGTCTATTGTCTATTGTGGATGGCCTTAGCTCTCCACTTGTTGGAAGCATATATGTTCTGACAACACAGATGTCAGGGGGCACCCGCGGGACCCCGGCCTGTCACCGTGACGACGAGGAACAGGTCAAAGTTCGCTGTGCACCCCCCGCTGCTTCAGTACCGGTTGACAGGCCACGGGAGTCTGGAAGTCCATGATGTACTGGCATTTGCTGGGCTCTTTCGCCGATCGCAGGCCCGTCTCCGTTCCGCATGTCAGCGTGACCTAGAAATGCAGAAGAGGAGAAAGTTGGTGAAGAGGAGAGTCAAGAGGCGCTTCACTTATATCTCACAAAGGCGGCTGATTGAAGAGTGTTGTACCTTTGCACGGCTATAGACCAAATCAAGTCAATTGACAACATTATGCAAAATAAGCAGGACATATTGAAAAGTGATTGCGACAATATAACTGGATATACACTGTCTACATGCATGTGTATTCCAGGATACATTTTTGTATTATGTGGTAACACTAAAAAGGCTAGGCAAAGATATTATCACTACTACTACTATTTATTCATTCTGCTTTCTCTGGTTTCAATTCAATTTTATTTATATAGCCCTATATCACAACACAGTTGCCTCAGAGGGCTTCACAAAAAGAGATGTATGTAAACAATAAACAGGGTCATTGCAAACAGTAACAAGTTTGGTGGTTTCTGCTGTAGTGGATGAGTGGAGCACTGTCAAGCAGCTATGGGCCTTAGGCA
>JAVQKC010199735.1:0-15923 GCA_036025475.1 Philypnodon macrostomus | reverse complement strand
GCGTGTGTGTGCGTGTGTGCGTGTTAGAATCTAGTGTGTGTGTGTGTTAGAGTCTAGTGTGTGTGTGTGTGTGTGTGTGCGTGTTAGAATCTAGTGTGTGTGTGTGTGCGTGTTAGAATCTAGTGTGTGTGTGTGTGCGTGTTAGAATCTAGTGTGTTCCCTGGTTTCCTCGGGCCCTTGCGCAGCTCCTTTGACTGAGTTGGCAGCCTTTTGTTTCCACTCCTCTATAGCTGGCTTCTAACACACACCTCACGCTGTGCATCCTAACACAATATCAGAGGATTAAGCTAACTTTCCTGACTTTAAATGAGAAGGTCTTTACTCTGAACATTTCCCTACACCTGTCCTGGTACGGCTCCTGGGTCGACAACACTAAGAAAAGCTCATTTAGTATTCACTTTGCTTCAGGGAAACAATAGTATATTCCTCTGTTGGCCAATATTATGCCTAACTATTGTTGACAAGCTCGCTGTTGTTTGCTCCTGTCTAGTGTTGCTTTTCAATCCCCATTCATTTATATTTTACAATATGGCTGAATCAAAACATGTACTTTCTAATGTGGCTGGTAGTTGTAGTAGTGTGATTGTGGACTGTCAGCCATTTAAACAATCGATATGTTTATATTTTGATTTCATTAGTATTTCACTTGCCTAGTTAATTTAAAAAAAGAATACTCACCAAACGTCACTCTGAATAGGATCAATCTTTAGTAGTGACGTTAGTGCTTTGCTAGTTAAGAATATATTTGATAATACATTGAATTAGGTGTTTAGTGTTCATAGAGAAGTCTAGTCCTTGATATAGCGTTTTATGTTATCTGGGTAGCCAAAGCAAAACATTCTGCTAACTGGATTCTGGGCTCTGGCTTCTTTGTACATGTAGCTCTATTGGCAAATGAATGTGGCAGCAAATGGATTTCAGGGTGCATGCCTGTCAGTGTTAACCCTGCAACTAACTGGTCATTGTTCATGCACATATCAGCTGGGATAACGATTTTATATATTTCTGGAATAGCGTATGAGGAATTACTTTTTGTGCTTAAGACTCTAAATGGTGCCACTAATGCTGAAGAATGTTTAGGCCTCTTGTGCATCCTAACAGGAAAGTATTAAGAGATTCACATGCTTTTCAGAAAACGTGTTGGATGCTCTTCCCGGCAAACGTTATCACTTAAAGATTCAAAAAGGCTCAAAAGGAGGGCAGCCCCGCTCTGCATCATTCTAATCACACTTCCTTCAACTTGTGCTTGCTGCCTGCCACTGGAGGTCTTTGCAGAACTGAAGGATTGCTGGCAGTAGCTTCTCTCACAGTCATCACAAGGTTTGGGGGCTGCAGTATTATGCTAACTGGCAAAATGGGAGGGGCAACGGGGGTGTCTTTGATAAGTCAAGCATGGCGAAAGTGAATGAGGGACCGACAGGCGAGGCAAAACACACATTCAATCCTCGCACAATACCAGGGAGCACTTTTAATTAAACCTTATCCAACATGATGAATAATGCAACAGCTTCTACAGCAATCCACCGTCTCTTTTCTGGAGCTCTCTTCAAGCATCTCGCCCAGCCACACACATATGAAAAACAGAAATGGTGGGGAGAAAAAAAGAACTTCCCTCGCACTACATAACAAATATACAAAATGTTGTACAGTTTTGGCAGCAGTAAAAAGTAAGTGGTATAAATGAAAGTGGTTAATGAGACATGCTAGGTTGTGCTAGCATGCTTAATATGTCAGATAGCAGCGTTGGGGGTTGGCAGGAATAAAACACTAGTGGCATCTTTTTCAACATTTTTTGTTAATAATATTGTGTACATTGAGTTACGAAAAGGACTTTAAAAGCAATATCTCCCTTTCACATTCTACTAGATTATGTAGAAAAGTGATTTTGGTCTGAATTTGGTGATTCTTGGCCAGAGCAGCTCAATCTAGTGGTTCAATGTGCTATACACATCCTCCAAAGGTGGCACTTTCTGAGCCTTTGTTGGGTTGTAGACATTGAAGTAAAATAAACCATGAAATATTTCAGAATATTTATATATATATTAATGTACAGTATTTGCACTTTTTATCAGGGGACCCATATTTTGTTTGGGCATAATAATTGTGAGACAACTTTTTTGTTTTTTTGTTTATTTGATTATTAATTAATGTATGTAGGTCTTATTTAATGCCATTTTCATATTTACATGTATGAACTGGTTCGTCTTTGTTGCCCATAGTGATTCATTGTGAGAGTGGTTGTTTCTAGATGTCCAGGATGTACCCTGCCTCAAGCCCATAGCAGCTGAGCTATCACTGGCCTGCTGCAACAAGAATAAGTGGCTGAAAATCAATTGATCAAAGTAGTGCCATATATACAATTTAAAATGAACTCTCACAAAATGATTGTGTTATTCAAGGCCAAAGGGGCTCAGTGTGAATCTCCCAGAGACAAAGTCAGACATGTCACGTTCCCCATGGGAGCGGGACGTCCCACACTGGCTAAGACAAGAACCGCTGCTGAGAAACACATCGGTCACCCACTATTCTAAAAAACCCACGGACACACTCCTAAAGGAATCGGACCAGGGGTGGAGGAGGAGGTGTGGTGGGGGTCCCAGAGAAAAAAAGGCCCCAAAAGGGATATTCAGAGCATTGAGCGGTGAAAGGATTGTATGGGAGAGTGAACCTATTAAGTTCGTAGACCGTCGGGGGCATGGGAAGACACGGAGAGGGCTAACTGGGAGGAGCTGGTCTGTGTTGAGCTCCATTGAGATTCAGAAACCAAGGAAGGCGCTTTGCCAAAAAAACCGCTGGCCTCTGGGACGTCCACAGACAGACCACAGTTCTAACCAGGGGCAGTGGAGCTGGAGGAGGGTCCACAGAAAGAGTGTCTATGGGCTACAGTATGTGTTTACCGCAGTGGTGCAGGATTATTTCAGGCTCAAGTTTAGGTTTAAATCTATGTTAAATTTTAGTTAAATTTGATGTAAAATGTGTACTATGATACAAAAACTAAAATGTGAATAAAAATAATCTAGTTGGATTTCTCATTTACTTCAGTAAAAGTGAAAGATTTTGTTTGTAAATGATTATGTAGAACAATGTTTTACTTTTTTCAGTAAAGCTCTTTCTGGCCAAGTACAATTACAGTATGCAGGAAAACAGAATGTTTGACGCAGATGACATAAATTCAGATTCTGGCCTGGATAATGCGAAAAGGCAGTTCTACTATGGGGCAAATAAAGGTACACACAGTGGCTGACTCTCAGTAAGGATTTTTTGGGCCTGAGTAGAGTCTGCATGACCTCTCTGTGTCACCATGTTATCATATTACTTCAAAGTTTCTGAGCACATCCAATATTAAGTGGCAAACAATGGGCTGGTTATAAAGTTATAGTTAATGAAGCTGTCAGCAAATGTCCATTAAATTCATTGGGTGAGGATAGCATGGTTGTGAAATGCTTGTTGCTAAGCTGAATCTGTATGTCAAAAAGTTGGAAAATCACAGATAATTAATTTTAAAAAGCTGGAATTTTGAGTGAGATGGAGCAGTACTAGGTTGCTGCAGCATCCATTATTTACAGTGGGATGTGTTGCTCGGGTAAAAACAGAATTAACAATGTAGTCAGTGTCTGCAATAGTTTATCAATGTTCTCTTGTGACATTTTTCTCCATTTCTCCCACTATTTACATTTTAATAAAGCAGACATGAGGAATAAATTGTGTGATGGGAAGTGGGAAGAATGGTGGGCTGTTTTTGGTTGGAAAAATTGTGTTTTGGAGAGAAATGTTTTTGCTACTGAGTCTGTGTGGATGCAGCCAGTATAGGTCTAGCATAGTCTAGATAAGGTCTGAAACTGGTCTGAGATCCAATGGGGAAGATGTGCAGGGGGCTGGTGAAGACATGGGACTTCCTAAAACACAACTCCAGGCCATAGCTGAGTTTGAAAATGTCATGACTAGTTTAGCATCAAATTTGTTTTGTTTTATGGTTCACAGATGGCTGGAGACAAGCAACAAAAGGACTTAGGTGAGTTACACCCTGGACAATGACCCATTAGTCAGTCTGAAAGAGACATTAGCTCTGAAGAGTCTGCCATCATCATCATTTATACTGTGATATTCTTCCCAATTTGACATTGTGTCTCTGGGGCAAGACTATCTATGAATGACTGAATGAGTGAATGGTGTGTTTGACGGTGGTCGGTAAAGACGGAAGGACTACATTGTGTCCAAGTCTGTCAGGTAGTTTACCACCATCAGTGGATTCAACTGTGAAGCGCTTGAGGCCTTGTAAAGTGCAATATATATAGTTATATCATTGGTATTATAACTATAATTATAATGGTATTCATTTAAAACTTAATTAAATATACAGAATATTTCCACAGGTAGGGCAAGAGAATTACTGACACAGCATTATTGACCAGACTTCAGCTTCTTTGAATGAAGTTAAAATGTTGTGTTAAGGTCAGAGCCCAAAAGAGCATTGGAGGCCTGACATTTCATATTCATCAACATGAAGGAAGTGGAGGCGGCCCCTTAGAATAAACTACACTTATCTCACCACAGGAGCAGGTCAAATCCACACAGCTTCAAACGCCTTTAATAATCTGAATATTTCCTTGCACTCTCTCTATAAACAGACTTGAATGGCAGTAGGAGGCTTTCCCCCGGCTTTGCTTTTAACACACACATCTCTTTCATGAGTGACATTCGCACTCTCTTCTCCTGGCATGGGGGCTCCTGGTGGATACTAGCCCCACTGTTTCAGGCCATCTCATACTGGGCTGCAGTGTGCTGAGAACACGAAGGCTCCCAGGCGAGTGGGTAATTTGTGAGTCGTGTCCAATTGGGCTGAAGTCAGTCTCCTGCTGACTTCCTGAAGCTGTACTAGTCTGAGGTTGGGAATATGTAATCTAATCTGAAATTCTTGTTATTCCAAACTCAGCAAACTCAATGTCCCTATTGCAAAAAGTCGATTCTATGGTCTTTAATTTGACATAGTGACATTTACACTATTAAACCATTGTTTTCTAATATGTGGAATGGAACTGTGTATGGGTTCCTTCATTTATTCATAATTTGGCTTGCTTTAGAACAATTACAAAACTAGTAAGTAATTCTGATGATGTTTGGTTTGAACTTCAGCAGGTCTGTCTTAAACATATGTGCATGACTAAAATTCCTTGGCTTGATTTGGTGTGATTATCTATTTGAGTGGGTAAACAGGTCTACCTAATAATGTGGCCAGTAAGTTTCGTACATTCAAGTTTAGGATAGCTGTTTTGTGTTTTTTGGAAAACATTGTAAAACTGAACGTCGCCTTCAGGGGAAAATCCCACAGACCAAACAAGGACAACAGACAAGCACTTTCTTCAGCTCCAAAATAGAATGAGATTCTGGGTAAATGTGCCGTGTTTCGTAGAAAACAAATAATGTGGTTTTACAATGCTGGAATCTGAAGCCTAATGTGGGCTGGATATACTATGCGACATGGGCATTTATATTCTTGTTAGGGGTCGGTATCTGGAGAACTACTAATCGACCATCTGTTAAAAGATCTTAATATACAGCTTGGTTTTATTAGCTTGCTCCTATTGGTTAGTCTACACCACTTGTCAACACTGAATTAATGGGTGTCTAATTCAACACTTGAGAAATGACATATGTATTGTCAAAGCCATCATGTAATATTTAGTAAACTGGGAATATTTGAGGGATTATGTATATGATATATGATGGTGTACGGTGTTGCACAACTTGGGAGGAATAGAATAATAAAATGTGTCTGGTGTAAACTTAGGAGTGATTTTACATTCATCATCAGATTTCATTTCACATGACTGAAGTTTTCATAAAGATACTTCCACTTCATCCAACGTCAACAGGAACGTGATATTGTACTCGATGAAGAATTTGTTGGAGAGACTTATATTATGTTATTTCATCCTATTGCACCATGAACTCATGCTGAGAGAACAGCTCTATGGTTTCTCCAAACAAAATCCAAACAGATCATTTTAGACATTTACAAGACTCTTGGACATCCACAAGAATCTTTGGTCAGTAGATAATAGTTGTCTTTGGAGCCATAGTTAAAATAAAACTGGGTGTTGTGAAAGAGAACAATGGCCACACACTGAAAACAATGAATCAACCACCATCAAGACTTGAGTTTTGCTTGGAGGTGTAAAAAGTTTGGGCCGTTTTATTTGTCTGTGTGCAGAAAAAACTACATACATTATTTTGGCCATTGGTATGTTTGTCGATGGCTACACCTTGCTACTGCTCTTTTAATATTAACATGTTACAATCTATTTTTTGACTTCAGAACCTTTTAACATGGATCAAAAGTAATGATATTGTCAAGTTTTTTCCTCAAACCAATGCTGAACCAACTTGAAAGATCCAGGAAGAAACTAGATGTAGGCTCAACTCATTTAATCATCTTTATTAGTAATTTCAAAGATGATCCCCTAACCCTAACCCTAACCCCCTAACCTTGAACCAGTGCGTGTCTACACTCTTCCATGCATTGATTGTTCTTAAAGCTGCACACCTGTAATCAAGTAATCAATGAGGTGGAAGCTGCATGCTCAGTCTGCGCCACAGCGCCCCCCTCTGTCCAAACCACACTGTCCCCAACAAACCAAAGGTAAGTAGAGTCAAGGTGAGATGGGCGAGAGGTGCAAGTGGAAGGCCAGAACGCCACAGATATTGCATTATGGTTTGCTAGCTACAAATAGAAGTAGACCATTTCCAGCCACAACAATGACCACTGTGTCACATTTTTCACCTGCACCTACCATAGAGTCTGCTTTTTATTATAAAATAGGCGTTCACATTTTAGGATATGCCGTGTTCACCTGTACACCTTTGTAAAGTAAAACACGCTCCGTAATACAAAACCCACAATTTAATCATATATCTTACTCTCATTAGGTTTACTACTTTACCATTACCAACCACACCCTTTCCCACCATGTCCAAATCATTCACCTGTTTGCATTACCATGAAACCCCACTACACATCTCAGAACTCCCCAGAGGACCAGGCCTTTCTGCTTTAGATTCCATTAAAGCCTGTTCCCGCGCTGCCCTAGGGCCACAGTGTCAGCCCTGCCATGCTAATGCTAATGCTAATGACCGCAGGAGCATGAAATTCTCTGATTAGAGCGGGGCTCCCAAATGAATACAGCCTTTGATTGATGATGACCCTGAGACCTCTTCGGCACTCCCCTCAGGACAAACATTATAATATCTTCGCTCTACAAAACCACGAGAGTAGAATTACATGTATGTTGTAAGACCTGAAATACCTTGGGAGTACCGACACTGTATGTGAATAGTAAATTGTATAGGGTATAGAATAGGGTATAGTGTAGGGGATAGTATAATATCATTTTCTTATTGGCCCTTACAGATTTCCTTTTTTTGCACAAATGCCCCTCAGTTTTGTACAGTTAGCCTTTAGCAGCTCCATGTTTTCGGGACAAAAGCAACTCTGTGTTCATGCCAGAGTTTGAGTGTGGCTTCTCAATGTGATTTGTAGGGCGATCTGTAAGACACTCAGAATACAAGAACGTCTGATACTCGCACATAGTATCTGGAGACCGTTCAAGGACAGTGAATACTTTAGGATAGTGTTTGAATATGAATAGACTACTGTAGTGAATGTAGATGATATCCTGACATGCATTTTTGTCATTCAAATATTAGCGTACAGTCACATGTTTGCTAACTTTTGAGGTTTGAAAGACTGTCACTTTTCGAGAGGTTTTAATTCCATTCTATATAAAATGTTTGCTTTGACTTCCATTAGGACTACTCTAATCTAATTAGTCTGTTGGAATACTCTCAATCTTTATTTATAAAGCGATTTTTCATACATACGCGATATACATACCACACTCATGCACCCCATCACCAACACCACACTCACGCACCCCATCACTAACACCACACTCACACACCCAATCACCAACACCACACTCATGCACCCCATCACCAACACCACATTCACACACCCCATCACCCCACACACTCATACACCCCATCACTCTTGGAGGGTCTAAGAACAGGGGATATCCTGGGACAGTCCTGTTGTTTGTGTGTTTATTGATTATCTATTAACTTGTTACTGTTTGCAATGCCCTTGTTTGTTGTTTACATACATCTCTTTTTGTGAAGCCCTCTGAGGGAACTTTGTTGTGATATAGGGCTATACAAATACAATTGAATTGAATTGAATCACCAACACCACATTCACACACCCCATCACCCTACACACTCCGGACATACATACAGACAGATAGATTCATGTATGGCTGACCATTATTTTTTCACCATTTTAAATGAAAAAACTAAACTAATTGAAAAGGCAACAATGGCTAATAAATTGCATTCACATCTGGGACATATGATGAGAAAGATATCATTTGCATCTAATCTCATATAATAATTTATACAATTACCTCCCTCCTTAAACTAGTGTTTTATAATGATACAGGTTGTCTTTATTTCAGTCAATACCTCTGAACTAATCATACCAACTCCCATCTCAGAGAAATATATTTTCCAAGTATCATTTATTAAATTCAAATGACCCTGAATCATGTGCCCAAACCAGGACTCAGCAGTGATTAACATATTTTTCACCGTTTTGCATTCGGGACAAAAATGCTCAAGCTACTTCCTTCTTATTCAGGTTTTTGTGACCAAATCCAGACACAGCAAAAAGAAGTGAAAATATAAAATATGCAGCATTTCTTCTACTCATTATCTCCCAGTGTTTTTTAATGGCAGCCTGATAAAGTTTCACTTATTTGCATAGACTTCATTTGACACTAATTCTCGGAGGGGGGACGAGACGGCGCTAGATGTGCTGCCGTCGTGGGGCTGCTGGCTTCTCAACATAAGAGACAAACCACTTTTTCTTGTTCTTTTTGGAGGAGTAAAAAAGGGTCCGTGCACAGTGCTCATTAGGGAGAGCCATATGGTGGAGGATGAAGCTACAGGAAGTTAGTGCCCGTCATGTGAAGAGCAGTCACTGTTGTTCACATTTGTTTAGAGCTTATCGGAGGAATCCACCAACTGGGTGTCAGGGTAGCTGTCTGTCACTACAATCTGTTGGGGGAAGAAAGCAAATGGATTTTTGAGTTTCTAAAAATGGAACAAAATGAAAGCCTGTTCGTTAAGTGCGGTACCTATTGGAAGCAAATTCATTCACTTATAGTTCAGATGAGTCGCCTTGATCAAATACCTATAGTGGCTCACCTATGGCTGGTAACCACTGCAAAAGACTTGTTTTTCTAACTAAATACTGCCTGAATCTATTCCGACAGAGACTAGATTAAAGAGTACCACCAATGGATCGCGATAATAGGGGACATACATTTAATGGAAAAATTGACACAGGTTGAAACTACAAGAAACACAAATGGACAAAAATAATGGTGAAAATGGTCAATCTATTTGAATATATAAATGATGTAAAATGTAAGGTGCCCAGGTACATGTTTTCATGTTTAAGTTTTTAGGTTTATTGTGGTTTTAAAATCTTATTAAAATCAAATTGACCAAAAAGAAAAAAAGATTAAAGGATGTTGTTGAATTTCTGTCAATTTTTAAATGATATGCATTGGGTTAGATTTGACAATTTCAACAGATGTACAATAATGTGCAATACAATATTATTAGTTGCCTAAAAGTTTACTATCTTGACCAATTTCTTGATACCTTGTTGAAAGGTCCAAAGAACATATTTGTACAGTAGTGCAGGGTACCCAATATTTACATCATAATTTTCTTTCTAGACGGGAAACGGGTTAAACTGTAAAACAATGCAGCTTTTACACACTTGAATTGGTCAACTAGGACTATAATATAATTCAATATTCAAATCAATAAATTGGATTCACTTTATCAAAGAGTGTTTTTTAATTTTTTTTCTCTCAAACATACATATTCGGGCCGTTTTAATGATAGTGCTTGCATATATTTAGTAGATGTCAGATTATATAGTGACAGAGTTGAAGCTGGAGGGAGTTCAGTGTTGTGTTTTTGAATGACACACACTGCTCTGCACCCCGAGTGAGGAGGGAATGATAAGAAGTGGAGATGAAAAGCGTGAAGCTCTGTAGTGCATTTTAATTTCTCCTGCACACAGCCTACTCCCGGTTAATATTGAAAGACACTTTCTATGTGTTAATATGTTGATAATGTTGATGCACTATGCAAATGTTAAGAAATGTAGTACATACAGTAGCAATGCTTTCAAAATCCCTGTCTTTATTTGTGTTGTATATGACAAAATACAATGTCAGCAATAAATAATTCATTTCTGGTGTTGATCAGGATCACCATCTGGATCCAGGTTTTTTATTTTTTTTATTATTGTGACATAAGCCCCATTGGCCTTTAGTTAGTAGCTATCTTCACCTGGTAAAGCTCCACAAACCTGATCAATAAGTCAATCTAGGATTAGAGATTGTGAAACTATAGGACCTGAAACATTTGCACAGAAGACACTATAGAATGACTGAATGCAAAGCCCACCTTACTGGAAGAGAATGAGAGCAACCTCCAACTACTCACTGAAAAGTGGGAAGAACCTTCCTGTCTACATCTGGCAACAAGTGGCCCCATACTTATTTTTCTTCTGAAAGCTCACATCGCATTTTGTAAACTGAAAATCAACTAACAAAAATAAACAGCATGTCTTCAAACCTACACAGTACTGTCTTTTATTCTGGTCTAGTCCCTGCTTCTCCACAAGGATGGGATGAATGGTAAGCCCACATTACTGGCAGAGGCTGAGTCCTGGTGCTTCTAAAGACGGTGCAAGAGTAAAACCAGCTGATCTGACTGAAGACTCTCCATTTCTCAAGGCTACGCCTGCGGTTATCCTTCCACACCCCTCTCCCCTCGTATCCCCCCCTAAGGCTCACAGCGGGGAGATGCTTCATATCATTTTGTCCTCTACCTCCAAAACTTTCTGACAGGCCGTTTTATTGGACCGCACAAATATATCGCTTCCTTTTCCTCTTCTTCCCATTGAGCCCAAAATATATTCTGTCATTCTTTCTCTCCTGGTGACTTTGGAAGTTTGGACACAGTTCTGGTAAAAAAAAAGGCCTAAGGGACACATGCTTCTTTGAGTTGTAAGAGACAGATTTGAAGGTTCGCTCCATGAGAAAAGGGTTGTATGTATGAAAGGAGGCTGATAAATGCCTGGCACTGTCACACTGATGTCCAAATACAGTAGGACTCAATAGAGGCTTATGGATACATTCCTATTTCAAGTACAACTAAAGATAAGTCAAGGTAAAGCCACAATTAGCCTTTATGACAATTGCATTTAGCTGCCCATTTAACCTAATTTTATTTGGGTTTGACACTGGCACAAAAGTACACTAGCGAAAAGAACTAAGCAGTGCATTATTACAATTACAACAATTATTAAGCTTCATAATGTTTCTTAAACTATAAAAAAAGAATATTGTATATACTCCAAATCTACCTTCTGTTGACTTTAATTAAAATGCTCAGGTTTGATGGTTTGATCCCCTGTGTGTGCGTGTGCGTGTTTGTGTGCGTGTGCGCGTGTGGTCTGATAAATGTCTGTTGAGGACACTACAGTGTGGCTCTGCTGCTGAAGCCCTTATCTTCAAAGTGACACAGGGACAGGCCTCTGGGACAGTGTCCTGTGTTCGACCTGTGAAGGCTGCTGCCTCAAAACAACTGCTGCTCTCTGTGAAGCTCAGCCAGGTGAGAGTCAACACATCAGCTCAGCCAGACTGTCTACAAGTCTGACCATGGAAGAAAGGCAAGGAATAACATTCACAACAATATGTTTAGTTTGAATCAGAAAAATGATCTTATTTTATGTATGTATTTATTTTAGATATACATTTTGTTCTAGAGCCACATTTAACAGTTTGACATTGTTTGGGGCGCTGTTGCTTTCTCTCTGCTGAAAAACGTCTGATTAAGTGCATGTCCGTTAGAGGCCCTTTCTCCCACTAATGAACATGCACACTTCACTAAAGCCAATGCAAATAATAAGTCTGGGTTTCTTCATCTATCTATGTAGTCAGGTAAAACGAAATGTTTCCAGCTCTTGAAAAATCAGTCCTCAGGATTACCAAACACCCAAGATACTACTCGTCCCTTTAGAATGATCAGGTTCTCTCTGCGTTCTGACTACATTTGAGTAAATCCACTTTAAAAAAGTCAAAGCTTGATTTTACAGATAGAACTTTACATTTTTACATAGCCTTATAAAAGCTAAAAATTAATACAACTCAATAAACACTAATCAATATGTAAATAACTCAGTTTGGCCAAAAATGTCAGCTAGAGCCTTATCATCGATTAACTGTAGAAATGTTTTTTGATGAGGAAACATGATACAACGATCTTGACTTGGTTTATTCTTGGTATGTTTTAGACCACAACACTATCACCCTTTGACCTCACAATGTATTCTCAAACACAACCAGCGCTCAGTGTGGCTCTTGTTCTGTCTTTGGACTCGACTGTGTAGATGCGGACGCGGTGTGCTCAGTCAGAATGCAAAACAAAGTATAAAACATTGATTCAATCAGGGAGCAACAAGCAACATGAAAGGCAGAAATCAACAGCACTCACTTCATACAAACAAGAAGAAACTGGATTCTTCAGACAGGCTTTAGATGCTCAGAGCATTGTTACACATGTATAAAGAATTTGACTAAAAACTGAAAAATGAATGACAAATTTTTCAAATGTAAGAGAATTAAGAGGTTTTTTGGAGCTGTGAGCAACATGAAAGTGTGTTATAGCTCTTGGTTTCACTTTTTCAAAAATCCAAATTCTTCAGAGGTTTGTAGAAACCAAAGTTACAACTGCACTGATGTTGAAACAAAAACTTCTTATTTTTGGTACAGATTTTGTATAGTTGTAGTGATATATAAATAAAACTGACCAGCGATAACAAGAGTCACTTTATGAAAATGGAATTTTCAACGTTTGAGTAGTCCTGTATGCTGTGGTGCTGACCTTCTCTGTTTGGTTTCACCTTTCTATGTAGCTACTAGTTTTATTTATTTACATTTTTTGTGAAGTGAAGTTGGTGTGACCAGAAAGGGAAGAGAGGGCCTTAACGGGACATTTAACTAATCTGAGCTTAGACAAAGCAGATTCAAGATTTGTATATGCGTCATATGCAGGTTAACACAAAGTCAATAACACAATGAAATGCTTTGGATCAGAAGAACCGATTGACTCGCTAGCAGGAAAAGAAGAATTTCTAAAAAAAAAACAGGTCTTAATTAACAAAGTACAAGCAACAGCAAGGATACGTCAAATAAATATTAATTCATAAAAGACAAAAAGCTAATCTAGAGGTTGGCAATCCCCTTCAATAAAGAACTGTGGTACTAGAGTTAGGTAAGTTTTAAAGGTAAGTCTAAAATACATGCAACACTGACAAAACCTGTACTATAAAAATTGACAAATTAACCAATGAAAACTGTTTTGAGACCAGACCAAGAGCTTTTACAGTGTTTTGGCTCTTGCCCAGTTTGCATCACCACAACAGCCAACAGTGAGTGGATTGACAGGGGGAGTAGTTGCCTGTGTGAACCCTAGCGTTGCGTCAGCTAATCTTGTGAATAATGCAGAATCATGAATAAACATCGACCCGAGCCACAGTAAAGAAGATTTTTTTTTTTTTTACCCCTTCAGCCTCCATCTTTTTTTTTTATCATCTCTTCCCGCCTTTTCTCTTCTTCTACAAAAAACACTTTCCTTCCCAGGCCAAACCAAATCACACCATTTCCCAGTCTTCTGTCAGTGCCTTTCTTTAGCTGTGGCCACGGCGCTGACACACATTGTGGAGCTGTAGTGTTATAGCGGGCCGGCCTTCACCACGAGCTCAATGGGTTCTCCTCAAAGACAGTCACAGAGCCAGCACAAAGCCTGCCCACTGGGAATAGGCCCCACAAAAGTGAAAGAAAGGAGGGCTGCTGGCTTCTTTTTGCTTGACGGCACCACCTCTTATAAATAATACAACGTGGACTCAACAAAAAAACCAGGAAGCCCCCAAGTTTTCTTTATCCCCTCCCCTCCCTGCCCCCTTCCATCACCTCCAAACATAACTCCAAGCTAAGGCACATATGCAGGCAAAGATTATGCATTCAAGAAATCAATGAAACGTCTATGGGCTGGTATGAAATAGTCACTTCATTAACATTTGAACTGCAATTACATCAGTCAGGTTCTTGGGCTGAGTTTCAGCATGCTCCTATAGCATAACTGGGTTTCAATAATTTGGAAGATTAGTCCTTTATGCTGCTACTAACTTCATCACATGATCTAGACTCAAGCCTCAATATTCTTGTTTATGAATAGTCACAACATTTACATCTCAAGCCTCCGTCCATGTTGGTATAATTTCTCTGTATTAAAGTGCTTGAGGATTAGTCTACTATCTGTACAGCTCGCCCCCTCCCCCCCTCCCCTGCCTGTCCGCCTCTCGGCCTGTCCCGGACAAAGGGCCCGGTTTCATTGTAGATTCAGTAGCGGAGAGGACAGCGCTCTCACAGTGGGGAGACTTCCACCGACCACAGCCTCTTTCAGACGAGATAAACCCTGGATCAGCACGCACACACTTCAAAATATTTAGTGGAACAGCAAACACAGAGCTATCGGGAAGAGAATATGGGCCGATTGTGAAGCAAAAATGAGAACAAAACATTGGGGCAGTTGGAGATTGAGAATATGTAGCACTTGGCAGATTGGTATTTATTGCAATACGTTTATTAATCAATACAATGTAAGGACCATTAGTGACTCAAGCTACAATAAAAAAAAATATATAAAAAATATAATAAACATTCTTAAGAGTTGTTTAGTTTTAACTAGTCCCATTTTAGACCTAATATATCCTTTTTTATTCCTGGTTTAATCTTTTAATGCTGGTTCTATTTTATTTTGTGCCTGGTTTGGACTCAGATTAACCCTATTTACACCTGGTTTAGTCCCTAAGCAAGTAGAATTTGTGCATAGTTTGCCCCTGATTCAGACCTGGTTTAACCCTATTTAGACCTGGTTTAGTTCTGGTTCAGTCCTGCGTATCCCCAGTTTAGGTCCAGGTTTATCTATGAGGTTTTGGGGGGACTTTGGGACATTAAAGGGGGGTTGCAGCCATCCTAAAACAGACATAACATCTCCCCAGGACAAAACATGGATTGAATTAAAGATTTTCAGTGTCTGGCATGTTTTTGCACCTGTCACTTCTTCAGAGCTCAGTGTAGTCCTGAGTCCATCATTAGACCAGCTATTATCCCCACGTCTAACCTCTGAACCTCTTATTACATGCAAATAGCACTGCTTTATGTGCACACTGAATGAACAAATGAAGACCCCCGCTTTTTTAAAGAATGGTACGTCCTTGCTCCCCACTCAAAGCCATTCCTTCATCTATTAACCGTTCAGTGTCCAGGCAGATCTCATAGTGTCACTGTTCCAGGCACGGATGCATATAATTAAGAGAGATCCTCTATTGCTCTTAACATTATGAAGTAAATGGGCCAGGGTTTTTGCTTGAATGCCCGAATGAGTGTTTGAGGATTTACTCATTTAGGTTGGTAGTAATGAGTAATTCAATTACATTTACATTTAGTATTTTGTACTACATTTTATATTTTCAATTAACAATGCATGTCAACCCTAAACATTAAACTGTTTAGGGTTGACAAAAAGAATACTATGCTCTCACATTCATTCACTATGGAATATTTAGAGTCACTTTCTTAAACTAGGCCTGTGCTGTCGTCCCCGACAGCAAGGTGTATATCGGCGAAACGGCCCCATACGTCTGCCCCGTACGTCTGCTACAACTGTCACCAACGGGCACCAATCAGACATTGTGTAATTTCTAAGGGTTTTAATAT
>JAVQKC010199734.1:0-26340 GCA_036025475.1 Philypnodon macrostomus | reverse complement strand
GTGAAGGAGGTGGAGAAAAATCCTCCACCTCAAAAGAACTACAACTACCATCACTCTGGTCACCACTCTGGTCACTCTCCATCTTTCGAATTATGCTAGCTGTCACTGTCACTGTCACTGTGTCAGTAGCGAACCACACCTCCGCCTAACCCCCCCGCTCATCCCCCGCACACTTGGACGTACCCCTCTGTGTCTTCGGCCCTGCCCATTTTTGTGGAATTTTGGAAAAATTGTCTGGGGGCGGAGTTAGCCTCTTACAGGGGGGTTAGCTCCACTTTAAGGTAAAAAAGTATAGAGGCAATCTGTATGCCTTTTCATTGACTTCCAAAAACAGGTCATTCATTTATTTTGTTCATGAACCACATTTGTAGCTGCACATTGAGAAAATGTTTCATCCTGGGGTTATTTTGGTTCAAAGTGTTGCTGGTGTTTTGTTGTAACTAATGAGTGTGTCTAGCTTCCTCCAGGCACTAGTAAACACATTTACCCAGGTAAAGACACAAAATTAAGCCAATGTTAATGAGCCAAAGTGATGGTTTACTGAGTGACGGCTGCTTGTTATAACACAGCTCTGCAATGGGAGGAAAATGATTCCTTGACTTTATTACTGTCTTTAAGATTGATTAATTTAGGGGCAGACAATTGCTGCATTTTATTCCACTCATGTGGGAGAGGATAAATGTATGCGTCACAGATTAGTGTACGTGATAGTTTTAATAATGAGCCTTTAGGACTGGGATGCTCATTTGCATATTACCAAGCATAAATCATGGGCTGTGTTTCATCTTTTTCCCCCCAGGGTTAGCTGAATGATCAGTAAATTATTTGTGCACAGTTTCCACTTGATTGTGGGTCATGCTCCATCAAGACATTTGATGTAATTATTTTAGAATATGTGAGCATATGGTCTAAAGGCATAATGAAATCTTTTCCTACTCCCAATGAGGAGAAAACGCTTCATCATATCTATGTCTTATACTGCATCGTTCCTCTCCCATCTGCTCTTCTCAAAGTGACTGTCAAATCTTAGAGGATGTTAGTCGTTAAAGGAAAGCCTGATAAGGTGAGATAGTGAGAGCAGGAGTGTTAGAAAAAGCATTACTCCATAGCTCCAGGTGAAAAGGGGAATAAGCCACTCTGCTTTCTGTAAGAAGCGCTCAGTGATTGTGGCAGAGAAATAACCGGGCTCAATGATTGGGTGAAGTGAGTAAGTGGAATAAGAGAGAGCCGCAGGCTGTTGTTTTAAGAGCAAAGGCTGCCCTGTCCGATGGGAGCCACATTTGGACCACACAGTTTTTTTTATGGATCACAAATACAGCGCCACATGCTGAGTGACATGGAGTAGACCTGTGAAAGCCACTGAAATGGACTACATGCATTGACAAATTGTAGGCAAATAGTATACAAAGATAATTATTACGCCTATCATGTACATATGTTACAACACTGTTGTAAGATGATATATGATTATATATATATATATACTGTTACAACTTTATATATATATATATATATATATATACTGTTACAACTTTTACTATTTTGCCCTTGCCTTTAGCATTTATATAAAAAAAAGCCAGAACTGGACTTATCTTTTTTTAGATTATTCCTCAATTAGGTGCCTGACTTGATTTGCCATAAATGCTAGTTCTTTAATGCTCTTTCGCCTTCGCATTCACTCAGTTTGATGACCCTGCAGATGTGGAGTGCCTATTAGAAATGTACTGATGAATGACACTGTATTTTGGGATCCAAAGCACAAGCTGCGACTTAAATATGAATGAATGCAGGGCTAGACAGACGGGTGGGATACAGCCAATAAAATGCTGACATGCTGACAAAAGTATTTAGCCACAATATGTTTGTGTTATCAGTCCTCTGAAAATGATTATCAGAGAAATATGGTTCATACAAACCAGTGTATTTCTCCAGTGCTTTGAAGGGAAGGTGACATAACCAACTCTATTTTGGGTTGCTCTTTAATCACGCTCATACCTCCTGCTGTTAACAGTTCATAACCTAGCATGGGCCTTATACTTCAGGTTGTTAAAGAATAGTGTTTAGATTTTTATATAGAAATATTTTCAAAGCAAAAGAGCTAGAGATGTAATAGCAGAAGTGACCACCAAACAAAAAAACACTACTTGTATACTTTTATGATCACCAAATTCATGCACACGATGGATTTTGTGTTGAAAAGTGTTTTTTTCTGCAGGTGCCCCAGGACGAGTGGAGCGGTTACCCTGGTGACAAAGATGAGGAGATCCCATGTCGGAGAATGCGCAGTAGCAGCTACGTCAAAGCAATGGGAGAGATTGATGATGAAAGTGGCGACTCTGAGCCCAGCCCTAAAACCTCACCCCATACGGCCATTCGACCGGACGCTTTGGTTCTCAAATCAGCCATGCAGAGACCCCACTTAGACCCACACAGGTAGGCTTAGCCGTTCAAATCATGTTTCTGAACAAGCTGTTCACACGATTTACATAATGCTGTCACTCGCTAGAGGTATGGGAATAGAGAACTAAAGCAACTGGTTTGAATTTTGACATTTGTGAAAGATCAATGGAAACTTATCTATGATTCAAGCTATTGTAATTTGAATTGTTTGCACTTAAATCAGTTATAGTTTTCAATTTTGAGTGGACTGCTGGTATGCTAATTTGAGAGTATTAAGTGCTGCATTGTTAGCTGGCTCTTGAGTGCTCGTCTTGGTTAAGGATTCATTCATATTCTGACAGAGCTCCGCTAAGTGTCACAAATAGGCCTTGTATGGCACCTCTCTGTTAAGCCACTCGGAAAGCCCGGGAAAAGTGTTTTGCTTACATTATTACAGTGTTGTTGAAGTGTGTTGCAAAGCTGTCATGTTTATACAATGTCAGAGTACAATTTTTTGGGTGGAGCTTTCTCAGCAGGTGAATGTGCTGAGTTTATTGGATTTTTTTGTAGTTTAGAGTGTTATAATATTGGTACTTGAATGGCGCATTGCAGAAGACAGACTTAGGTGTGTGTAGTAATTTTATTCATTAATTTGCTAATTCTTTCTCAAGTGATCCCTGCGGCTGGTAAACCAACAACCTAATGTTCCATGAAATGTATATATACCCAAAGGATTTTACAGCTTCCCGTTCACATTTTTTTTGGCTAATGGTCCTCTGCTTGTTTTCTCACACCGGCTGTTTGTTTTTGGGCTGTGCTGTTTTTAAATGCTACTGGAGTGAGCTCAGTAGGGTTCTGACCATAAACCAACTTTTTTCTTTCTGAGACTTATTGTGAACTATATGGACTGTGCATCGGAAATGTTTTCATTTGATATTTTCTCAAACCCAATTGTCAATGCTGACTGTGCCTCAATATAACCATACAAGTAACCCACTGATCCTAAAGTTAGACCTTTGTTGTTAGTCCGTGAATCTATTGGTTCTCTTGAGCCAAAATACGTCATTAACATATGTACATGTAGATGAGACCACAACACGAGTTGTAACTGTTTTGTTAGGTGTGGTGTAGTGTTTGATGGATGGGAGCTGCTTTAAGGTAATGAAGAAATGTTATTGCACTGGAAACAGTATGTCAGTTAGTAGATGATATGAACCATTGACCAAAGTGACTGTATGTTTAATAGTTATTACTATGCAGAAAGAAACTTGACACATTGACATTGTATATGCTGCTATTGTTTATTTTGTTCACTTGTGTGGCTTTTGAACTGTGCACTGGTGTCTACCCTTTATCCTTGTTCAGCCAGGGCTACCAATTGCAAACCAGAGAAATGCGGCCCCACCCTAGCGTTACACTGGACCCTGCCACCACCTTTCATCCCCCACCTTTCCGCTCTCGTAACCAGAGCTACATGCGTGCCGTCAGCACCCTCAGTCAGGCTAGCTGCCTGAGCCAGGTGAGTTTGAAACAATGCTAACAGCTGGAGACTTAAACACATATATTACACTCTGATCAGCTCAAATGATAAAAAACAGGGAAAAAACACAGACACACGCATGCACAAAAGTAGCTACTAGTTTGACATGGTATTATTATAATTGATTTGGCTATTTTATTATTACTCAATTATTGTGATCCTGTTTCATGAATTTTAATAGTGCTTAAACTGCAGAGCATAAGCTGGTCAGTTTATTTTTCCTGGTTTGCTGCAGACATTTTGGCTTCACTTACAATGTATCATTAAGTTGAGAATTTCCAGACACTACTGTATTGACATACAGTACATACAGCAGACACACTACAACACACTTTGCTAATGTTGTGATATATAGGTCTGCACTGTTGCTGAACACATGCTGAACTGATTTGTTTTCACTGTTGTCTGCCTTTTGATTTAATCCTGACATTCATCCGTTCAGTTTAAGGTCCTATTTGACAGTGGCATGTCCTTATGCTAACGCTGCTCCATATTTGCTGTGCAAAGGGGAAGAATCAAAGTGAGAAAGAGAAAGGAAGAGGAAAAATTAAGGACTGCTATTCCTGTTTTTGTCTCTCAGGTGAGTGAGACTGAGGTCAATGGCCAGTTTGAGTCAGTTTGCGAGTCCGTTTTTAGTGAAGTAGAATCTCAGGCCATGGAGGCCTTGGACCTGCCCGGTTCGTTCCGCACTCGAAGCCACAGTTACCTCCGTGCAATTCAGGCTGGTTATTCCCAAGATGACGACTGCTTGCCTTCAATGACATCCTCCACTGTCACTTCAACTCTCAGATCCACAGGTAAAAAGATCTCCCTAAATGAGCGAGGGCCTAGACCACATATCCTCATACATCCTATACATACGCACTACCGTGACATACCTACATATGTACAGTGGGAACCCTTGAGCTTCAGGGATGCCAGGCTGAATGACCCCCTCTTCCCTTTTGCCACTACTGTGTGCGTGTTTGTTTGCCTCTGCATACCCCTCACCCTTCTGATGGTATTGCTTGGGTGTGTTAGATTGCACGACCTATGCATCATAAACTCAGTTTTTGATGAACCAGTTGTGGTGTTTCCAGATTGTCAATTAGGTTTAGGGTGGGAGGGACCCTTATAAAACACTCACTGATAATACACAGCACAAACACGCTACATGGCATGCCTTAGTTGAAGAGGCTCTACCCTAAGCATGTGAAACTGTGGTGTTAAATGTATTGTATTAAGTTGCTTAGGGAGGGGATACATATAAACATAATTTGAATTCAAATTAATATATATATATTTATTTATATATATTTATACAACTTTTAAAAGTGTAAGGTAAGTCACCAAGTTTTAGAGAATACTGCAGACACTTACACTGTTGTTTGCACAGAGATGCAGTCATATATTTCAACATTATATATTCTTTTCTCAGCTCAAATTAGGAACCAACCAAAAATGAAAAGTCTAAATTTCAGGCTTTGTGTTATGTTAATACTCATGCTGCTTAGTAAAACCTAAATGTTCTAATATTAACGAACCGCTTCTTTGTGCAAACATACATAATAGTAACCCTCACTAAGTGCACTTGGTTTTTGCTGGGAGGAGTAAAGCTATGAACCCTATTGAAACTTATTTTTCTTGTTTATATATTTTTGTAAACTTGTTTTTGTTATTCTGTCATTATCTTGATATTGGGAAACATTTAATTGTACTTTTTGTAACATTTTCGTGATCAATTTGGACATTTTTCTTGTGATCTTCAATTGGGGTTGCTGTCAACATTTTCAGAAGTACTGTGGACAAAGGGGTGCTCTTCAATCCCACCGTCTTATTTGCTGAACTCTTTGTGTAGCTCTTTGCTCCTACTCAATTAACCCCTTATAGGCTTAAGCAAGTCTTACATTATGTGTAAGTGTAATTTAACAACTGGCTTTACACATTATAAAATATAAGGAAATGACATATTGTATTTAATAGACTGTATTATTTGCACATGTTAAGAACACTGGGCCAAAGTAAGACATGTCCATTTGCTAGATTGCAGTTCAGTTCACTAGCTAATTTATGTAGCAAGTCCATGTGAGGCTAGGAGGCCTATGTGTGGGGAAGGTATCCCATGATGCAGGGCAGACGGGCAGCAAACCCCTCTCCATTTGACCATCCACCTCTTGAAGGATAACCAGGGGAAAAGAACATCTGGATGATTGTTTCAGGTATTTTAATGTTGACACGCATACATATATCTATGTATATGTGTGTTTTTGCACTGCCTTCTCAATAAATATACATAATAAGATTTTAAGAGTAAGTATAGATTATAGAATTAACGTATTTCTTCCTAAGCAGCAAACATGGTTTGACAAACCTCAAACTCTCAGATGACACTGTATTTACATGTACTAAACCCTTCTTTATACTCTGTATACAGATGTCATTTCAAAACATTTAGAAAATGCTTTCATATTGCAAGAATAAAATAGCCTCTATAATTGTTTTCACATTGCTACTGTCTCCAGTCATTGTGGGAGCAGTTTAATTTAGAGTGCAAAGCGTGGCAGTAAATGTGTCAGCTGTCTTTGACTGTGGGATTGCAGCCCGAGGGCCGTGACCCCTCCCCTCGCCAGGTTTTGTACACTGTATGGTCCACCATCTTGGACCTGACATGTTCAATAGGGTTCATATCTGCCTTTTGACCCAGTGGGGTGTTATTATTCTTATACCTCTTAACATTTTTTCATTTGCACAAAAAGCACAACTTCAAGCTAATGTCCGCTGTTTTAAAGTGATTCTCCATAGACAGATTTCTGATGAATAATACTATTATTGTATTAATCCATGTGTGATTCCACTCGTAAATGTGCTGTGCTGTGAAAAGATGGAAAGAAGCTTGATGGACCTTGAGATGACTGAGAAGGCGGTGTAAAAACATTGTGAAAGCCTACAGTATGTGAGTTTTGTGGTAGTTATTTATACTGATGTGCATCTTGGCATCAGTACTCTTTAAATATAATACATTAGTCAAAGCTTGTTTACAACATTGCATTGCTTCTCACATACTGTATGTTTTCCATAGATATGTGTTTGATAGCTTAGAATTACATCCAACCACACTCCAGCTGTTCCTTTCACTGTGAATATCCTTGTTTGCATATCCAATCTGTTTTCCAGAGGGATATGATGTTGTGGATGCCACATCTTTACTAAATGACGACATGATAGAAGATGATGATGGAGCCAGCTCCTCCGCATACGCAGAGCTGGAGAGGCTGGAGCGAGAAACTGCTGCTGCACGCAGCCAGCATAGTACAAGTTCGACTGTGACAGCCATTTCTGTCCCACCGGCAACTCCACCTTCATACAGGGTGCCTGCAGCATCACCTATTGCCACATCTGAGCCCCCGGTCCCTCAAGCCATTCAGGCCTTCAAAGAGTCTGCCAACATGGTTGCTGCTTTCAACATGCAATGGAAGGATGAAATCTCAGCAATGCGCTATGAATTGGCAGAGTTGAGAAGGGACGTTTGTGGGGAGTTGAAGACTTTTAACAGCAACTTTTTCAACTTTACTCAGTGCTACAACATGTGGACTTTGTGCCGGGAGCCGTGTAGTGACAGCACCACTCAGACGGATGACCGTGTGTCTATAGGGATCCAAACAGGCTGCAGTTGGGCTGTTCGGCAAAATACAGAGGACAAGTCAGTTATGTGTCAACCAGAGCCGACGCCCTTTAATATTATGGACTTTATGGACCCACCTCGTATTGAGATCATAGAGGGAACGCCGGAGAGCACTCCAGAGGGGTCTGGAAGTCCTGCAAGTCCACTACCAATAGAGGACTTCCCTTGGGACATCAACAAAAAACAAAGGGCAAACAAGCAACAGGACACAATCGGGCACACTGGTGGTCACCGAAGTGCTAGTCTAGAGCTGTGGAGCCGGAAATACACCAGTGGGCCCATGTCATATCTGTCTATGTCTTTCTAATCATTCTCATTCTGCACATCAACAAAATAATGTGAGGAAGCCAGGGTTAAAACTGGACATTTCTGAAATAGGGTGGGGCTAAGTGGTTGAAAAATGTCCCTTTACTAACAGACATACAGTCTGTCATTATTATTCAAATTAATTACACCAGAATGAACAAATGACAACATGGCTAATCCTCAAGTGCCAAAAAAACAATACAGCCACCTCCTTGTTGTTGTTGGTAATACCAGATCTTCAAGTAAATGTAAAAAAATGTTGAATGGATTATTCAGCAATGTAATTAAAAATCATTGTGAAAAAAATAAAACTTAGAAGAGTTCACGTTCTCTCCAATGCATAGGCAGTAGTGTTACTGGACAAAGAGATGCTTATATTCACTCAAATTTACAAGATCAGTTTAAGAACACAGAGATAATGTGGCTGGTAATGCAGAACACAGTGTACTCCCCCAAATCAAAATGTTTACTGGAGCAATAATTTGTACAAGAATAAGTAATGGATAGTATTACATGACAATAAGCTGGTAGGTCCATTAATCTACTGTCTATGTACCAATCTTTGAAGCACCTGAGGAGACAGAGAAATACTGTGAATAACTACAAGCCCTAGTTTAAATCTGTTAATCAAAGATGATTACATACTTTTTTAATGCATTGATGTGTCATCTATTGAAGTTTAGTTGTAGTATAACTAGTATTTTTTTAATGTGTGCTTTATTACATATATTTGCAGTTAGGTCTAGCTAAATGGGCATTTAAACATTTTACAAAATGCTTTTCAGTGGCTGTGTAGTAAATGACAGCCTTAAAAACAAAGAAATGGAACAAAAAAGGGAAACTTTATAAGCCAATTCATCTCGACTGTGTCTGGATAAAAGCTGTGGTTCAAATGTTTACGTGAACACATTAGTGACTTTAAAGTGGAGTGTTTTAGGAAAAAAAATCTAACAATTTGCATAAATCATTTTCTATGAATGTACTGGCTTCAATTCATTCCAGCACAAACTGCACTCATGTTCAAACTGTGTATATGTATATAAGTGTACTGACTTGTACATAAAACATATTTAATACTTGTAAAAAAAAACTGTGTTCTGGTGGCACTCAAGAGAGAGTATTATCTTTGGTTTTAACCAAAAGGGGGTGTAATGATACAAAATGTTGGCTTGTCAAAAAGTAATTATTATAAATATGATCTATGCCAGAAAATATAGCAAATAACACAAATGTTTTAAGGAAATGTAAAGTTATTTTGACCAAAACTTAAGCCCAAGTCTCTCAACAGTGAAACTTGTGACATTACACCCCTGCTAAACAAAGCACTTTCTCCAGTCTTTAAGGTCTGCCTATAACATGAAGTTCATTTTTTAGTCAGTGACAGTCTTATCAAAAAATATTTTTTTAAAAGAGCCATTTGATGATCACTAATCAGAAAATGTGTTTTACTAGTCCTACTTCAGGATTGAAGCCACCTGCATATTCACCTTTTTTAAATGCCACACTTGTCTGGTAATACATTGTGTGTTTTAGCCCTTATGAAAGATTGACGGAAACATAGACAATCAGGGCCTGTGGGCCTCTAACCCTAATGGTCCCGTCTCCCCAGAGGTGCAGTGCAGTACCAGACACCGCCTCACTAGTGATAGCTCCACTAGGCTCCTGACAAACCCTAATGGAGGAGCCAACAATCATCTGCTGTGTTTGAGCTGTTCCATTATAGCCAGTAGCTTAGCCCTCAACCCTCACTAACCCCTTTGTTCAACTCACAAGTATATTTTTTGTAGGATCCATGGGACTACAAGTGCGATGGGGCCTTCTGGATGCTCCCTAACCCTTTTATGGGAATGAGCCCCTAAAAGAAGATCACCCTATTATTAACTATAAATATACAGTATAATACACTATTCAGTTTGTGCTAGATCAAAAGACCATAATTGTTGAAAGAGTGGCATTTTGAAAAGATGATTTAAACATTGTCCCCTTGTTTAAAATCACTATCGGCTGAAGGCACAAAAGACAAAATGTCGAATCATTTCTGTACATGCAGCTTAAAGCTTAGCTTAGCTTCTGTGTTTAGCAACATGATTTGACCTTTTTTAATTGCTTTCTCAACATTTAAGTAATGTTTACCTTTTTAAAACATCGCGACTGACTGCAATACAGAAATGTTTTTCTATTGTCCTGAAATATTTACAGTTGCTTTACATCCAAATACACACGTTAAGATTTCCTAATACAGACCAGCCCAGGGTTGGATTAGCATATCATTATTTTAGTACAAGGCATACGACTGTGACTATATTTAGCCAACTTTATTTAAATATATATTAAATACTGTATTTATAATAAAAATGATGTACATCTATATAGTTTTAATTTTTGATTGTATGGAGAGAGAGAGAACATTGCAGTGGCATTCCTTTGTTACCCATTGTTTGTTGAACAAATCTAAAGGTGCTTAAGACTGGCCAGTTATGATGTCTCCAATCTGTATTCATTCATTCTATGCAAGTTGTGTTCTTTTTAAATGTAGTGTCAAGCCTTCATATCAATCATCTTTACAGGCTGAGAATAGGATGGTGTTCTTTTGTATGAAACCCTTGCAATACTAAATGTAATTTAGTGTAAGGAAGACAGATCCTGCATCCTACAAGTGCATTAACATGAACTGTAGATAAAGATGGACCCATAATGGTATGTATAATGGTAGACTGACAATTAGGAACTAATGTTCTTAAAGTTATTTTAGTGTCATTTTAGTTGGTTTGTTAAATTGAGCTTAGTGCCACAAGACTTAATTTCACATGTAGTTCATTCTAAATCATAATGACCTATCACTGTTGAAAGTCTATCTGATCGAGAGGAGTAATCAGGTGGACATCCATGCATCCTAAGTTGCTGTAGTGTGAGTGTAGTCACTCTAAAGTGGCCCTTAAATGACACCGTGCTTATTGGATAGATTATATATTGGTTACATGATAAACTTCCTGTAATCTTATGGTGAAATGGAAAAATAATGTGGCTCCAAATTTACTACAGGGCAGCTTTACTTGGTCCATCATTATATACAGTATTTTTGACATTAAATGACTAATTTCAGCAAATTCTATGTATGTCTAAAAGAGAAAAAAAAAAGATTTTTAATCCAACAGAAATGTGATATTTTAACATTTAAATGAAGGGTTACTCTTTTTATTTTTTAAAATTTTTGTTTCATCATCAACCCAAAGAAATGACCCTTCATTTAAAGTAATGTAGCATACATACTAAGTGAAGTATTTACATATATCTATTGGTATAATAACAACTTTATCCATTTTGAAACAGTGAAATTGTATTATAAACATATTTTTTCACCATGCAACCATATTTTATGTACTGAATACATTATTGTAGTGTTTAACATATTTTTTCTTTTCTTTGCATATTGTTTGGAGATCTGACACATATGTGACAAACATGAGGGTTTCAGAAAGACTGATCTCAGCTAAAAATATTTTATACCACACATTGTGTTGTTGTTTGGCATTTTTCTTGAACTCTGGTTTGCATCAGCCATATTCCGATTTTCAGGGATTGCATTGTTTAGTGACGCTTATTTTTGTCATTTACAATTAAAGCATCCTTTTAAAATGCTTTTCTTTTAAACAAATTAAACCAGTATGTGTTACTTTCATTTTTACTGTGGTGTTTGGTGTGGTTTTATGGATTTATAAACAAATTATCAATGGATTAAAATATTTCAATATGCTTTTTGAAGTGAAAAAGAAATGGGGCTCATAGCTTTACAGTGATGAATCACAGAGTGCACAACTTCACTAAAGACACACTGAGCACAGCATGGGTCAAGCACTGTCTGTCATTCTTAGCTCAATGATATCCAATGCTTTGTACTAAGGTATCACCATTTTTGTTTTGTTTGTTTCTTTTCCTTTTATATTTGTTTGTCATTTTAGGCGCCCGTAGCTTAGGGGGGCGTAGAGAGTACGGTAGGTCTGGTAGGGGACTGATTTTATTACAACTTTTTTTCTGTGTTGTTCATTCATTTTGTCTATTTCATGTCGACATCTGCATTTAGTAAAAATAAGAAATATATGCTTGCCATAAGTATTATACATTTAAATGTTTTCATCTGTTTCTAAGTGGAACCCAGTGTACTGCACATTAACAGTGTGGTCATCTACAGATACATTGTTGACTAATGTCAAATGTTATAGTTAATATTTAGGACTGCGCTTGAACAGTCTTTTGTTCAATAATATTGTACAAATATATACTTTTAAAAGGTGGTAACTGACAACAAATTTAACAAAAACACATTTCTTTGTTTTGTTTTTGTTCTCTATGTTTTGAAATTACAGTTCTGTTCAAATTCATTGGTATTCTTGCTTTATCCATTGTATATATGGTTTAGTTAAACAGAGGGACTAAAGCCAGCACACAGTACCGACTGTATATGTTCACATGAGACAATGCCAGATATCCCAATCATTTACTAGAGCTTTTTGTCAAACCACAACAAACCTATGCAGCAAAATCCCCCTAAAAGTACAAGAAACTATTAAATCCAGTGTATGGATTCTAAGAAACTTCTTTCCAGTTATGTAGTTAAGCATAATAGTACAAAACCTCAATATAGATTTTGCTCAAGCACACTGTGCATGCTGACAATAATAATAAATGTAGCATTTAGGTGCTCATAGTTACTGAATGTGATACAATAATTCTTCCTGAGAACAAATGCTATTTAATGTTGAGTGCAGAACTCTGCCAAGGCAATGACCCTTGCATTGGTAATCTTTACCACCATAGTGCCACACATCTGGAGCCTGGGATGGTAAAGAAAAGTATCCCCCCTTGTGCTTTGTTCCTAAAAATCCAACCATCCACCATTAACGTCTAAAACAACAACAACAACAACAACAACAACAACAAACCAACACCAGAAGGAAAATAAAGATTAGCATTTGCTCAAAAGAAGTTCATTTGCAGGAACAGTCTAAGTTTGTTGTGATAATGTGTATTACCAGTAGAGTTAAATCCACCCTGCATCCATGGGGGCATCACCACTGTATGTATCTATGTATGTGGCTATGGGAAACATCCTTGTTTTATTGTTCAAGAAAATACTAAAACTAAGTAAATAGCCAAATACCAACTTCAAGCAAAATGAGCAGAACAGCAACACATCCCAAAGTCCTGCTATATGTCCTCTGTCAAATCATCCATCCAACAAATCGCTTCCATTCCATAGCCATCGTTACAGAAGACATGCGGAAGCCCAGTTGCACGTCTATGGAAAATTACAATTATAGGCTCTAGAATAGCACTATGCATTCACGTGATTTACCAGGAATGTGGGCTTCCAATTCACCTTGTTAAGAAACTTAAACTGGAACTATAATTCACCATAGAATGGTTTATTATCCTAAAGATGTTTACATGATAATACAATTCTGTTATTCAATTATTATATGCATATGTGTAGAAGCTACCACCATGGGCATGTGCTTCAGTAATAAACATGACTTTTTATTAAGTATATTATTACCATACACACCAGGGTTGAGACTACTAATCGGATTAATTGTGATTAATCGATTATTGAATTAATTGTCAACTACTGGAGCATACAGATTAAATCATGCCATTTGATGAGTGAAAAGATTTTACCACACAGAACAGTAATTTAGCCAAAACTGTGCAAAAAATATACAATTTGCATTTAAGATGAAAAAATGAGTTCTCAGGTGGCAAAAGTTTTAGCTTCACCTGGTTGAAATTCTGTGGAAAAAATCACTTATTTACTTTTCTAAGTATTAATCGAATATTCGTAGAAAACAGACTAATCGATTAGCCCTAATACACGCACAATAGGTAATAGTCAAATATTACATTTGATCTGATCCTAGGATAGATGCCTCAATTCATTTATTACATCACCAGCTCCATGCTCATGCTCATGCTATGCATATGCTATGTCATTCACTGTTCACCATTAAGCCACAAATCATCTTGACCTGAGTAGAAACAACATGTCACCAGCCTGTTTGCCAGTCTAAGTATACAACCAAGGCAAGAGCCGCTTCTGGCACAAGTGGAGCGAGTCGGGCCGAGAAGGGACTGTCAGAACTTTGTTTAATTTTTCAGAATTTTTTATAAAGGTTTGAAATGTCTGTTTGCAAAAGCTGGTTGACTTAAGGTTATGCATTCTTTGCAAGAAAACCTGCTAAATACATTATATCACATCTTACTGTGGTTAAAGTGTGGTTTCAATATTGAATTGGAAAGAATTAAACACTGAAGGTTTACACTGTGAATATGAACAAGTAGTGTATAGCCAGCCATTCATGAATAGTAGCACCACACTGTCAGCCGGAGTAAGGTGTGACTCAGGTGTTTAGAACAATGTGTGAATTAAGCAGCTGTCATCATTTTTCAATGAATTATCTGTGAATACTACAGCAGAGATCTCATTTAAGACTTGAGACACACATTTACAATTAAAAACTGTGCCAAAAGTTAAGCCACAGTTGTGCAACACAAGCGGAGAAGCCATTTTAGGCTTGGCCTTTCTTGTTAAAGGTCATTTATTTAGTTGGAAAGGTAAATGCCTTCTACACACAACTACATTTGACAGTGTTTGGCCAGTAATGTGAAATTTTGAAATGTGTGTCTCTGTCTTTTACTCTACATCGTCAGTTGAACTAGGATCAGGTTCCACGTTCAAATCAATTCCTTTAGTGTTTAATCTTAAGTGGCAGTGTGGGGTTGTATGGATATCTTCCATATAATAATCTATCCAGGACATTTCCTTATCTTGCCTGATGTTCAGTTAAACAGGCCACAGTTCATAGATGCTCCGAAGACCTAACGTTTTCCCTTTAATTAGCCTCTTTTGGTTCTTATTCTAAAAACTGAAAAATATCTAGAGATCTACTGCCAAAAGGTTCTACCAGTGAGTTGACATTCTCATACAGTTGGATACTATACTGTATGTGAGATGTTCACCATACAACCCCACTTCACTGTTCTTCCATTGAAATAAAAATACTGTATACGTATTGTTGTGTAGGTTCTTGTATAAATATTTCTGGTGTAGATAGAAACTGTGTGTTCTGAGTATGACTGTTGCATGTTATTCTTGTGGTGCAGTAGTAGCAGTCTAATAAGTAACAAGAAACACAGAGGCCATGATTCATTAATCATTATTCTCAAGTAAGGTTTACGTAATACATAAATACATATAAATGTTTAGAGTTGGTGGCTAATGCTTATTTAGATGAGAATTTTTGTATTGTGTTCATGGCCTCTGAGTTTCAAAGTGTGTAGGTGGTAACAGAATATTTGCATTTTGGGACAGAAAATACTGCTTTCAAAACCTAACAAGGACTTTTCTATAAGATGAATGCAATTATTTAATATATCAGAGCTTGTGTGATATGTTTTCTGCCCCAAACTGTTTATCACTTACTTCTTCAGTTAATACAGAACATACCTGTTGATGTTAATATGTCGAAATACCTTGTAGCCAGAGAGTTGACATTAAAGTTGAGCCCTCTATAATTTATGGTGCTTACTTTTCACAGGGATTCAGTTTCGTCTCCCAACATCGTGCAGTGTGGACCGAGCACACCCTCCTCCAGGTACCACTGTCTCTCATCTTCTTTGATTCACGCTAGTGCCAAACTTTGCCAATGGTTTCAGTTGCTGCCATGCATTCATCAGTAAAGCTCAGCTGCAGATAGAGATAATAATACACATTTTAATTACATACAGCATAATTAACCATTCAGGTATAAATAATGTCATGTTAAGTCATACAATATTTATTTATGATTTATGAGGCAACAAATAATATGTCAGGACAATGGGGTCAGCATGTTTTATGAGCGTAATTATGACAGTTATGAGCACTAGCCAGCTGTAATGTTGAGGTATGTCATTTTGTAGCCTCAGATGCAGGTCCTGTATGTTTCGGTCCATGTGAGTCTGTTTACAGAGCTGTCTGGCATAACAGCACTAAGCCAGACAAACTCAAATAGAGCTGGAACAACTGATAACGGAGGACAACATAGACAAGCTTTGAACCATTTATTTTTGTAATTTTGTAATAGAGATCTGTAACACACAACACATCCTTCGCCCTCTGGTGTTGAATTATCATTACTGCTTAACAGTCTCCATGAGCTTTTTATGAGCAGCTGCTCAGAGGGTTTACTAAATTAATTGTCTTCCCTCTACTGTACAACATTAACCAACCAAGCAATTATCCACTGGCACATAAATGTAAAAGTGTAAAGAGACAAATACACCTCCTAACATTTGCCAAGAAGTTCAAATAAAGGACAATACCGACTCACTTTAAAAGATTTACTATATATTTTTTTGTATATATGGAGTTAATATTCGTGATCGAAAAACATTACATCAGTCTGTAGAAAGACAAGGTTCAGTTACTATATGTTTATGGAAGTTTGACAGCTGTTTGCTGTAATTCTCTGGTCAATTGCTACCTAATAATTTTCACGCTGCTGAAAGGTCTGTAAGATTTTCAGCAAAATGGTAGGATTTTAAAAATAGATAGTGAGTCACTTGTGCTCTTTTCATTTTGGTATCCACCCACTGTGTCTTACAGAACTGTAGCCACTTTCAGTTGGAAGCAAGTCAAGTCTGTGACTGAAATTTAGAAAGTACAGTTTCCTTTGATACCTTTTGTTATTTTATTTCCCTGTCCTGACGTCCTGTCCCAGTCAGGCTTGTTTACAAAATGGGTGGGGTTCCTCTACAAATCAGTTTGTGCCAAACAGCATATTTTCCAAACTGTGATGCCCATGTGGGTGGATTACCATCAGATTCTCATTTGCACTTAAAAGGGCAGTTCTTTCTCATACTCTTTCACTTCACACATGCATCTGACAGAGTTGCTCCTCTATCACACAGTCTAACATGAGTGGACTGTAGCACTCGCCTGTCAGCTTTGAGCAACATTTTTCATTCTCATTTTTGTTTTTATCCTCTGCCTTTGTCGTGCTTTGTTGTCCTCGTCTCATCCCGCTTGTGCTATCCAGCGGTATCATATCCTCCCAGTTACAAGAAGACTCCACCTCCTGTGCCCCCGCGCAGTACCACCAAGCCTATTATCTCTGTGACAGCCCAGAGCAGTACAGAGTCCACCCAAGATGCCTACCAAGAAGGCAGGCATCCGCGGGGCGCCCTCTGGACAACGGATAGCCTGGGACGTCCCATCTACAGCTCCACCGACAGCCTGGACAGCACCAAGGCGGTCACTATGGCCATGGAGTCAACAGCAGGCAAAAGGCATGCATCACTGGGCAGCCACAGCTCAGTTCAGACATGCGACAAAGCAGTGCTGGTGTCCAAAGCCGAGGAGTACCTCAAAACCCCACGTTCCTCCATTGGGATACAGGTACAGATGAATGATATTTAAATTGAATCCAACAAAATCATTTATTAATTGAAGAAGTGCATGGAGCACAAAGAATTTACATAGTGTGTGTTTATAGGTGGAAACTGTAACAGACTCAGAGACTGAGACTAAAGGCCTTCCTCAGTTTCACTCCATTGGAATTCAGGTGGAAGACCATAAACGGTAAGCATTTGATGACAAACTAGAAAGCACTGGGAGAGTGCAGACCTCCGCCAAGGTAGTTTATAAACATGTACTCCTAAAATAAACGGTTCTAAATAGAACCTTATTTGGGACTGGCTTCTTTTCTTTGTTTCTGTTAATGACAACAATTCAAAATCATTCAAATGAGAGGTCACCCAAACCACAGAAACAACAGTAATAGCCTAGTAAAACTATGTCATCTGGCAAGATGCTGAAAAGGTAGGGAGAACTTGGCAGTAGATGTTGCAGTACTGCAACTTCAGCTGCAACAGGGTTATTAATGAAACGGTTGTCAGCCTCAGATGTCCATCCCATTCAAGTGAATGATAAATTCTTTGAAAAAAATCCTGGAACCAGACGGTGATTCTTCCTTGTGTCATTCCTGACATTCCCTGAAAATTGTATCATTCAGTAGTATTTGCATAAAGTTGACACAGACACAGACACAGATACACACACACAACCGAAAAACACTAACTTTATAAAGAAAAATGATTGAAGAGAAAGTGTAAAGGACAATAAATGAATTATTATTAAGATATGCTCAAACAATAAAGGCATTTTAACAGAATAAGGGCCTTTTTCCAGCTTAAGTCCATATTAATCCTTGTTACCAATCTCTGTTTTAAGAAAGAAGTACAAAAAGCCATGGAGAGCTATAATGTTGCAGACTATTTTAAATCCTCTGTGTGACGTTTAGGCACGGGCGTGTCAAGCGCTCCAACAGTGTGACCACAGCGGTGCAGGCGGACATGGAGCTGGAGGGCTTCCCCTCGATGGAGGATAAAGGTCTACAGTTTGGTGGTGCCTTCGGGCGCCACTCTGAGCCCAGTACACCAACTCAGTATGGAGCCATCCGGACGGTGCGTACACAGGGCCTGTTCAGTTACAGAGAGGATTATAGACCAGCCAGTGGAGGACGGGCCAGCCCTCAGCCCGAGCCATGGCTCATCCAACCCAGTTTAGAAAGCTCCGAGACCGGACGAGTGTCCCCCATCCGCAGAGACGGCAGCTGGTTTATGCAGCTACTTCACAATGAAACCAAGCGACTGGAAGGATGGTGCAAAGAGATGGAGAGAGAGGCTGAGGAGCATGACCTGTCGGAGGAGAGTGAGTGTCTCAGGGATATTTGCTCTCATTAAACTATGGCTTGCTTCTTGTAATTGATTCACAAAAAGCTTTTTCTGCTTTGTGTGTTAATTCTGTCCTTTTTTCTTTCTAATGCAGCATTATTTAAAGGTACTTTTAACTATAATACAATAATACACTGTACGCATCTAACTTAATCATTTTTCTTTTCTTTTTTCTTTAATTTGCTCTCCATAACATCTATCCGTTTTCTTGTTCCTTCTTTGTTTTGAGCACCCATAAAGTAAAATTATTTGGATCTCTAGAACTGACAGTAGCCCACTGTCATTGCAGCCAACCCTTGCACTCAGTATTAGCTGCTCGTTGTGACAATTGCTGGAGAGTTTTGAGAGCAGACCGGATCATTGTGAAAGACATCACTCAACATGTTTGCCCATAGCTGGCTGTGAGAGATGACACCAGTTTCTCTCTTTCTGTGTGTGTCCGTCAGTCTTAGGAAAGATCCGGAGTGCAGTGGGAAGTGCTCAGCTCCTAATGTCTCAAAAGTTTCAGCAGTTTTACTGGCTATGTCAGCAGAACCTGGTGAGTGGGCCTGCATACACCTCATGTTTAACAAAAAGAGCAGCTTTGGGGTAAGTTGTTAATAGGTTTTCTATTTCTGAACTTCAAGAAGGTGCTTCCTACCTTTGGCTTTTATAAATAGCTTCCAGAAATCGATTGTTCTGCTACTGACCCTGCACTACACCAAATGGGAATACCAATTAGGCGCAGCACCTGTGTGAAGACCATCTATTGATGCACAGAGCCAGCAGTTTGAATGAGATGGCAGATTTGAATAATGAACAGAATTAGCATCTCTCTGTTTTCATAGCATCAAGTCCAGAGGAAAATCAAAACTTTTCTAAGGCTAAACAGAAAAGAGTCAGCAGCTTTTAAATATATTGTTAGAGAGACAGGCAAACAATCTACCACGTCCTCTTACTGCAAGGTCTTAAAGAGATGGAGGCTAAGGTCAGGCACACATCTCTTCTGTTTCATGCTTTTTTACTTAATGAGTTGTTACTGACTTAATAACTTTGACTCAAAAACTGGGCAGGATACTGAGTCTCCTTACAAAGAGAGTATGATGATGAATTAAGTTAAACATTGGTAGTGACAGCTATTCAGACATGTCTAAATGAGCGTCGCCCTGTTGGACAGAGAAGGAAGTGCATTTCCAACTCAGGTTTACTTGGTGCTGATCATTTTTTAAACGTTATTTGATTTAACATATATGTGAAAAGCATTTGACTAATAAGTATATCAAAGCAGATACAAAAATGTCACACATTTCCAAGCCTATATTTGGTGACCAAGTTTAGTCACCAAATATAGTTTGGTGAGTAAATATTAATTACTATTAGTAGTAATTAATGTTCAAATACCTACCTGTACAGTGATGTACATCTAAAATATCTTTAGATTAAGACTGTGATAAGAAAATCATCCAAACCCTTGCTTTTGTGACTGTATCAGTGATGCAATACTGCCACTCAGTGGTGAAATCATGTATTATTGTAGGCTGAGGATTAACATTGATGTTGACCAACATGATTTTGAACAATCTTGTAATTATACTACCATGATTTTTTATTTCAAAGCTACAGATTTTTCTTATAAAACTCATTCCTAAGCAAGTCAACTCAAATGCTTGCCATTGATCCCTGGTCTCCAGGACCCCAGTGCCATGCCCAGACCCACCTCTCAGGACCTGGCTGGATTCTGGGACCTCTTGCAGCTATCCATTGATGACGTCACTGCCAAGTTTGATGAGCTGCAGCAAATCAAGAGCAACCAGTGGCAGCTGGTGGAGAGCCCTGAGAAAAAGGTAGATGCAGAAACGTCAATGTCAGAAGATTTACAGTCCCTGTTACATATGTAATCTAGCTAATGTTAAATTATGTACATAACTTTGTTAGAGCAGAGAGCAGCTGTTGGTGTAATACTGATGTATTAACAAGTCTGAGATTGAAACTCACATTTGACAGCATCATTAGCCACTTAAAAACTAAGCAAACATTACTTAACCCATAGGAGCCAAAGTGGCCCCCACCTCTGGCAAAGCGTCCATCCAAGGGGCGTGGTGCAGTGACCCGGGAGAGGTCTCTAGACCTTCAAGACCGGCAGCGGCAGGAGGCCCGCAGACGCCTGATGGCCGCTAAAAGAGCAGCTTCTTTCAGACAGAACTCAGCCACTGAGCGAGCAGACAGTATCGAGATCTACATCCCTGAGGCCCAGACCCGCCTCTGAGCTCCTCTTCCACCTCCACCAACACCAGTCATAGCTCATCTACAGTCATCTGTCAGACATTCTCTGGGCTACCTGCTAAAGGTACACTAGGCACATCTATTTATTCTTTGAAGCACTGCCAGGGGACAGTGTGCCCCTTCTTCCCTATAGGAGCACTTGTTTTGTTCAGAACTTCTGATTACTTGACTGTTTATTTTCCTTGTTATTTCCTTTGTGTATTTTGTAGGTAAAAGTGATTGCAAAAAATGAACAGTAAGATGTGGTTCCTTCCTTGATTTGTAGTGATCTCATTTTTAATTCTGACCTTGTTACAACAAGTGAAGTTGCCTAGTGTAGTTTTAGCTCTGTTTGCTTGTGATTGAAAACACTAAAAAGCATGAGAATGAGCTGTCACTGTTCTCTGCATTCATTTATGCAAAACATGTTTGTGTTGAATTGTTTTATGTGACACCATGTGACACACAACCAACAATAGAGAGAATCTAATGCTCTAGAAAACTAAAGATGAAAACAGTCAATTCATGTCCAGCTCAGTGCTTTTAACATCTCTTACAGAGGGTAGAATATGTGTCCAGTGGCTGTCACTTTTATATTGTGCAGCTCAGAGCACTGCTGCTGTCCGAGGTTTAAAGCCTCATTAACATGAACTCATTCATATGCTGCCATCCTCTTTGGGCTCTGCTTTGCAGATAGATGTTGTTTGCTGCTGGATACATTTCCACTGCAGAACAAATATGAATTATAAACAATAGACAGTTTTACTCTGCTCAAAAAGGTGACTGTATTGAATAATGCATTTTGCACCTTATAATATTCATGTTTGTATTTCCAAGGGAAATGTAGTTTATGAAGCTCATGTGATATTGTTGCAGTTGAATTGCAAAGAATGATATGGAAAAACTCGTACAGACTTGTACTATTTCATCAAATCTTTCTGTTCATTATGTCTTTCATTTGTTTTAGTCATTGTCCAGACCTCTCATAGTTACAGCCTCTTCATTTGAAAACTGACTTCACCCTACAGGACATGCTTAGTATTCAGAGTTAAACCGTTGTGGTTGATTTAGTAGTGATTCAGTCCTGCTGTTCAGGACCTTTATAACACACTACAGCCAACCTTTAGTTCTGTGGTTTATCATGTACGGAGTCTGGAAATGACATGCGCAACAGACACTTTAACAGAATTCAGTTACTATAGTAAATGGTGCTGCTTTTTACTCTAAAACTGTTGTCCTTTACCCTGTCCTACGTGCACGCACACATACTCAAGGACTTTTTAAATAGAGATTTATTAAATATGGTGCCCGCAGTCCCTTCTGCGACTTGTGGTAAATTGTGACTTTAGAAAAGACTATCTTTGCAATGCTCTTGCCCTCATACATGTGCAAAGGGAGAAGGTTTCCCAACCTTTGACATTTCACCCTGAATTAAATATAGCACAATTCCCCCTTTTTGATCATGGGCATTAAACAAAATGCATTATTCCCCCAGGGCTAAATCTGAAAGTCAAATCTTCTAACGCAGCTTTAACAAAGCCCCCTCGAATGTACAGGCCCTAAACATGCAAAAAAAAAAAAAAAAACATCATAAGTAGAGCAGCTGTTCTCTACTTCTATGCTATATTTATGTTGCAAAATTTGAAATGATGTTTGTCTGCAGAGTTCTAGTCTAAAACAAGATGGTTAATTTCCACTATACTGGAGTAAACGTTAAGTCAAAACTTGAGTGACCTACATATGTACAATAACTGGAGTATACATTACTTCAATGATGAACTGTTGTCAACTAACAATTTACACTAAAAAATCCTATAAATATTGTTAACTTTCTTCTGTTGAGTGGAAAATGGCTGAAGTTAGACCTGGATACACAATGTAACTGTTCTTCCTCCTGACACAAGTAATGCAAATCTCCTCTACTTCCCACAGACTGCATACTGTGACTCCCTCGTGTGAGTAGTGTGGTGCTCATCAGCTTCTTCATCAGCACTAGCATTAGCATCAAAACTACTTCAAAACTACCTATTTACATGCAGCTTCGCTTTTTTTTTTTGTCCTTGTTTGAAAGAAAATAAAAGAGGAGGTACCACCATGCACTCAGGTCGGGTTGGTTTAGACTAGTGATTGAATTTAGATTTATACTTATATAAAAAACACTCCACCTGAGCAGCCATGGAAAAAAGAAATGAACAGCATCCTGAGACAGATTTGGCAGTTTATTTAAACCTCACATAACAATACTTCATGCAGAATACTTTTAAGAAGGATGGTCTTTTTCCACCACTCAGTTAGGTCATTTTATGAACCTGAGTACAGAGGTCACTCTACAGACCTACAGTTATCGATCAGCATCATCATTACCGTTTCATATGTATGTCAATAGTCACAATGTTTTGACGGGCTTATAAGAATGGCAACTATGTACATGACCAATCCTCAGGTGCCTTACAGTTTATTCCTACAGGAGTATGTGTAAATGAATAAATTGGCTTGTGGTAGGTGCAAATGTGTCCATACTATCAATAATAAAGGGCTGGAAAAGGCTAGGTCAGACTGCAGAGTTCATCTATACAATGTAAAGAATTTAGCACAAAACTGTTTTATTTCAAGGAGTTATTTGCATATTTTACACAGCGCTCAGAGCTCTACAGAAAGTATATTTGTGGAAGTGTGGATGTATGTAGTAAAATAATCTTTAAAGGAAATGTTGATTTTAAATTATTTAATCCCCATTCCCTTCCACTGTTATAACACTGTCATGTGTTATCTGCCTGAAATCCTGACCAGCCAAAAGTGCAATAGTGTTTCATACAAAGATACAGACTCATTTACAGCTAATTACCTCACAGTTTCACTTTAGTTGACATGCCATAAAGAATACATTATACAGCCTGTGTACTATGCAGCAGTATTTATAGGTGCATATCTCTTAACTTTAAGAGCACTAAAAGCACACAGGAACAAAGTGTCACTATCATAGTACCACGGCAACACAAAAGCTATAACCTAAATACATGTACATTTTTTAACCAGGGCCACCTGGTCAAGTCTCAATAAAAACATGAATTTATGCTTTCTACAACAGCTGTCAGCACTATTTAACACCACTGACCTATAACCTCAGAGAAGTCTGTTTAGGTGCTCAATCAATCTTTTCCTTTTTTGGTAGATTTATTTTTGTTTATACAGACAATCAGCAACACACCAAAAGCATTAAACAAAAACATACTCATAAAAAGTACTAGTGTAATTTATCCCAGAGACAGAAGCCCGAGATTGTGTTGGATTCATGTGAGGATCTTTAACGGTCTGTCCTTGTTTCTAAAACAGTTGCACTGCAAAGATGTCTTTCTATTGTGTGCTCTCTCTCCTCACATATCACAAGACACTGTAGATGTGCTCACTGAGCTCACTGAGCAATAAGCTTAACTCAGACACACACATCATGCTTTGTCTCATGTTTTTAAACAAACCTGAATTTAATGGATGGATGTTGCCAAGCTGCTGAGGTCATTCGACGGTATAAAGATGGATGCAGTGGCTACTATCTGAAAGTCATATGCTATAAATCATACTCAACAATCTATATGACTTACATCAGAAAATGAATTGATTGACCAGTAGCACAATTTCAGCCTAGAGACTGTAGAACATCAAAAAAGGCCACCAGAGAAAAAGATGGTATTAAGTTAGAGGTACAGTATATATGCCCAGCGTTTGACTGTTTAGTTACTAATTAGGCACAATTCTCCCCATTTGTCTGGGCTTGGAACCAGCACAAAAAGTACACTGATGTTTGACCCTTGTGGATTCATTAAAAAATAAAAGCATTAAGTACAAAATGGATTAATATAGTTGCCACTTCATCCATCTTGAAATGGTCACACAAGCCCCTTTGCGTTTGACTATTTCCTATGTCACATTCATTGTTCTAATAAAATAAATACTGTCTGTGTTTATGAAAGGAGAGAGCAGTCACAGTCCGTTTGCCTTTTGGTGAAGCAATGTGTTGTGTTGTGGCTGTGGGTAGAGATAACAAAGGGCCTATTTAAGGGTTTTGGAGAGTGATAAAAATATTTGATAGTATATTAAGGTTTGTGGTTAGCTTAAAACATATTTTGAATTGTTAGATATCAATAATGAGGATAAATATAATGCCAAATATTCAGTATTTGTACAGAAATATACATATATAAATATATAATATATGCCTAATTTAAATTCAACTATTTTCCGCTGTTGACCATAATTTTGTTTATTTAAATTTTTTTTGTCAACATTATTTTACAAGACTTTCAGATAGCATGCAGGATAGTGAACTGAATGTATTATTTAGTGTTTCATTGCTGTTAAGTATTACAGCATCTACAGATCTGTTTGTGTACATTTAATTTAATGATATTTCCTTTCTAGACTTTAAACCAATTGTAAACTTTCTTTTCTAAATGCAAGTTTATGAAATTGTTTTGAAACGTTACGATTGATTATTTTAATGCTTTTTAGTGTGGGTTGTTCAATTTGCCTCTTCTGATATATCTCATATGATGTAAATAATTATGCAAATTAAACTTTTTCAAGAAAACAACCTGTGCACGTGGCAGTGAGTCCTCTTTGTTTTTTTACAGACCACTGATATATTGACAATGAGCTTACCAGAAAAAGTGATGGAAGGTGCAGCAGTCTATTCAGGTTCAGCTGGAACTGTAGCTGCATAACCTAGTAAAAATATACAGGAATAGTGTTGAATGTACATTTAGCTCAACTAATATATTTTAAAAGATCAGTTTTACCATTTGTTTAGTTTCTTAAAGTCCCCATCTTCATCAGCACAAAATGTACAATTATCTGCTGCAACACAATGGTCAGTGTTTAATCATAGTTTATAATTAGTTTCAGGTGCAGTTACGTAACGTTGTAATATGCCTGTGGAGAATAAATTGTTAAGAAAAACCAATGAAAGCTAATAAACAGCTAAGCTAGTCTTGTCTTGTCCGTCAAATAAGGCAGTTGCATGTTTCTGACGATAAATGTGAGTTTTAGTAAAAAAGAGAAGAGTTTTTTATGAAGACACAGTTGGCTAGGCTATCACGTTTGCTAATTAACGTTGGTTTAGGAGACGTTAGCTTGAGAAAAACACAGCATGCTAATGTTACCTGTGGTTTTCCGAAACAGACAGTTTATTTTCTGTCAACTATTAAAACTAGTTCTTACCGAACTAACTGTTGTTTTGGTCAATTATACGACTATCGTTCAAAATGAGCAGCGGAGTGATACATAGTAAGCGATTAGACTTTTTGAAATCACTGCACACGTAAAAAAAAGGACACACCTCATTCATTCAATGAGTTTTCTTTATTTTCATGAAAAGGCAAGAAATCCCACTTCTTAACCCTGACAGGGCTCACCTGTGAAGTGAAGACCATTTCAGATGACTACCTCT
>JAVQKC010199723.1:0-18415 GCA_036025475.1 Philypnodon macrostomus | reverse complement strand
GCACATACTTTGCCCGATTAGGCTCTAACCTGAAATACCTAATAACCCCCCGGCCCTGAACACATCTGACTAATATGATGGCAGTTACCTCTATAGCGCCCCCTATAGACTGAAAGAATAATGCAGCTTAAGGGAATTTTCTAAATTTGGCAAAAACATTCTTCACAAACATCCAGACAAATCGAAAAAGTGATTAAGGTGACCGTTGGTAATAGTTGTAGCAGACGTATGGGGCAGACGTACGGGGCAGACGTATGGGGCAGACGTATGTGGTCGTTTTCGCCGATATACACTTTGCTGTCGGGGACGACAGCACAGGCCTAGTTATTACTCTGCTGTACCTAATACAGTGGCCCTTGTGTGGTTCTTGAGTAGTTATCTGAACTAATGTTGTCTTTCTTCTCTCAAACCTGACCACTAGCATCAAAAAGGCTTTTTCTGCTCACAAGAAATGCTGCTCACTGGATATTGTATCATTTTCAAACCATTCTCTAGACATGGATGTATGTGAAATCTCTTATCAATTTCTGTTTATGCTTGGTTTGAACTTTAGCAGGGTTGCCTTTAACATGGCGTGAGTATTAACTAGCGACAGAAGGATTCTACGATTGTACCTAATAATGTGACCAGGTGAGGTCATATTGAGTACCATACCTTACTGTATTAAGCCATTGTTTGTTTCTTGTTCACTCAGTTTTCATTCAAAGCATTGTCTAACCAGGTTATTTCTGGGGCTATTGTCATTTGAGACCTACCCTATAATATTAAATTCTGGAAGCAAGAAAAAGACACAACTAAGATCAGTTTTTAGTAGGGGTGTAACGATACACTAAAATCACAGTTCGGTTCATTTTTTTTAAAGTTTCAGTTCAGTACATTTTCTGTAAAATTTAGGTACAAAAAGAAAGAAGAAAAAATTATTTGCAAAATATGTTTATTATAAAAGATACCAACTAAACATTAGTAGATCTGTATTCAAAATGTTAAAGTGACCTGTGTATGTGATGTTCAATAAATGATCTTAAATTACACATAAAGAAATCTAAATGTCAAAGAATTTAGTAAAGTCCTGAAACCCTGGAAAATACATTTAAGCATTTAAAACATGGAACATTGTTTGAACTATGAAGTGTTAAGTTACTCTGTCCCAGGCCTAGTTCATTTAATTATCAACATAAATTATAATGTATTAATAATACATCTTCTCTGTGTCTTAACATTGTTAAGCCCGTGTCCATATATAAATCCACTATTAGGTACTCTGTATTGATTAGGTTTGTTGGCCCTATGGGGGCCCCTGTTGGCGGCATGTTGAACTGGCATGCAGATGGCATTCTTTGAAAAATCCTGGATCCAGACCATGATCAGGATCACTAAAATTGTTCCCTTTGTCATTCCTGACTTTCCCTGAAAATTAAATCCAAATCCATTTAGTTTTTGTGTAAAGTGACCGGTTCCCCCCTGTCTCCGGGTCACCCCCTGTCTCCGGGTCACCCCCTGTCGCCGGGTCACCCCCTGTCGCCGGGTCACCCCCTGTCGCCCCTGTCGCCGGGTCGCCCCTGTCCCTTCCTTGAACATTGTTGATCGATACTGACCACTGCAGACCAGGAACACTCCAGTCTGCAGTTTTGGAGATCTCTGACCTGGTTGGCTTGTCATCACTATGTGGCCCTTGTCAAACACTGAACCTGTCAAAAACCTGCTTCTAACACATCAACTTTGAGCACAAAATGTTGTTTACAGTCCCAGCGCTGGTTTTATGTTGACGTTTGGTTTAGAAGGCTTTGCCACCACAGGTCACCTCCTTGGAGAGAAGAGAAAAAGCCTAGCCGGTTTCGGTGGAGATTGTAGACAATGAACACCAAACAAAAAGCAGTTTGCTGTAGTCCACCTGCTTCATGTTTTATCATCTTGCGTGTTCAGGGATCTGCAGACCTTGGTAACTAGTGGTTATCTGATCTAATGTGGTCAGTCCCTTGACATCTGGCATCACTGGATATTGGACCTTTTTCAAACCATTCTCTTTAACTCCAAGACAAAGATGTGCATGGAAATTCTAGTAGATCAGCTGTTTTTAAATACAATAAATAAATATATAAATAAATGTCCAAAGTGAATGTGATTTGAATAGTTGTAGGTCTCTTAAGAGTAAGCCCTGCGACTGACTGGCCATTATCTATTCTCTATCCCATCAAAGGCCTATAGTTTCTGGGATATAGGTGCATGCGTGCGTGTGTATTTGTGGATTAATTACATTTAAGTAATTCACTAAATAATGTTTTGATGCACTTTTATTGAGCCAATAATCCTGCTGAACATAAACGAAATCGCGTGAATGTTGTCACATTGATCCGGGCAATTGTATACTTAATTGTATTAATTTGGGAGGTCAGGTATATTTGACAGCCTCTAACGTGCACATACTTTGCCCGATTAGGCTCAAACCTGAAACACCTAATTACCCCCAGCCTTGAACACATCTGACTAATATGAGGGCAGTTACCTCTATAGCGCCCCCTTTAGACTGAAAGAAGAATGTAGTTTTAGGGGAAAAACAAATCAAAAAAGTCAAATAGACCCTTCCCATGTTTGTCATGGTTTGGGGGCGGGGCCTCTTAATTGCTCGTTAACAATATAAAAACCCTTAGAAATCACACAATGTCTGATTAAAGTGCTCGTTGGTGACAGTTGTAGCAGACGTATGGGGCAGACGTATGGGGCAGACGTATGGGGCAGACGTATGGGGCCGTTTCGCCGATATACCCCTTGTTGTCGGGGACGACAGCTCTGGCCTAGTTTATAATTTGCCCTTAATATCGTCCATCCGTCCATTGCTCAATATTTTTTGCACTTTTTGTTCTGTTTCAGGAGTTTTCTGAAGGCACAGGGTCCACTTACGACTACACTCTGAAAGAAAAGCCTCCTTTCACCATCAGAAATTATCTGGGGATCCCTTTTCTGGTGCAGCACAGCGCCAACCTGAGGCCGGTGGGGGCAGAGCAGCCGGGGAAGCTTTATGAGCTGGCTGTAGACCAGAGAATGGACATGGAATACTCCAGCTACGAGCCCCTGTCCCGAGGGAAACTGTCCGCTCTGCAACGCCAAGAGAGCTGCCTCTTCAACCTCAGCATCGGTCAGTCCAAAGGAAACTCATTTATACATACCAGCTCACCATAAATTTACTCATTTGGAGAGTTTGATTTGAATCTGTTGACTTGCCAAACGATGGTCAGGACCTAATTATTGTAATGGAAAGATTGTAGTCTTGATCTTAATATGTGCAATCATGGTTTAATTGAGGTCTTTTGAGGCATTTACTCAACTGTCCATTTTCAGTCATTTTGAGACTCGGTATCATGCAATTGCTATAGTTCTTTGCGATTTTGTAATATGGTGATACAATGACATTAAATATACTGTCTCTCTATAGACTTACTTTTGGGTTTGTAGAAATCACAAATGGATCTCTTAATGGATCTCTTAATGGATCTCTGACTGACTGATGTGTGGTGTGTTGCAGTGCCCACTGGCTTCAGTGAGATCGCCAACATTGCGGTGGATAAACCCGGTCGCCGTCTCTACAACATCCGTGGTCCTATGTTAAAGGAGGCAGTGTCTGTGCTGCTGCAGATCGACGCTGCTGAAGGGAACAAAGTCATCACAGTCAGAGCGCCCCTACAGGTCAGACAACACTCACGACAAGAGCTTCTCAAAGTGTGGGGGCGTGAGTTGACAGACAGCCTTTATTGACGAAGGTTTGGTAGAGACTTGTTTGTCTTGTGCACATCTGACAAATATGATGCCAGTTACCTCTATAGCGCCCCCTATAGACTGAAAAAATGTCGTTTTAGAGAAATTCACAAAATTTGTCAAAAAACATCCTTCACAAACTTCAAAAAAGTCAAATCCCTCTGAATTGCTCGTAATGCATATAAGAACTGCCTAATGTCTGAAGGGTTGAGTGACAGTTTTCACAGACCCCACATTCAGCAGGTTCTCCACTATTCTATAAAGATAATTATATAATGACACAATATATAGGCAACTGTTACATTGTTTTTATTATGTTTTTTGTGTATTAGATAAAGAACCATTTCTCTGTGCCGTTCACCATCCTGAAGTACTGTCCCACCTCGAGGGGCCTGCAGCCGGTGGGACAAGCCGAGCCTGAGAAGGAGTTCCACATCCCCCTAGAGGCATACAGGTAAGACCTCCAGTCCGCCAGTCCACCAGGCCACCAGGCCACCTGGCCTCCAGACCACCAGGACTACCAGTCCATCAGGCCACCAGGCCACCTGGCCTCCAGACCACCAGGCCACCAGACCTCCAGTCCACCTGGCCACCAGGCCACCTGGCCACCAGGCCACCTGGCCTCCAGACCACCAGGACTACCAGTCCACCAGGCCACCTGGCCTCCAGACCACCAGGCCACCAGGCCTCCAGACCACCAGGCCTCCAGACCACCAGGCCTCCAGACCACCAGGACTCCAGACCACCAGACCACCAGACCACCAGTTCATCAGACCTCCAGACCACCAGTCCACCAGACCACCAGACCACCAGTCCACCAGACCACCAGTCCACCAGACCACCAGACCTCCAGACCTCCAGACCACCAGACCACCAGACCACCAGACCACCAGACCATAACCACAATGAGACTCACCAGTTTAATGTTCTTTGCGACCGTCTTCATGTTGTGTTCATTCATTTATTTATTTAGATAGTGTAGATAGGGTAGGGACCTTACATTCAAACTGTTAAAGCCTGTTAATAGTTCTCTCCACAATTTATTCACCTATGAGTGATGTAACAAATGGTTACAATACAAGTGCTCCTACCTGCTCCTGCACTGTCAGCAAACACAGCCAGAGGAGCACTGTTGCCACCACCATTTAACAACACATCTGATTGGAGAAGAAGGCTGTGAGGGTGTCAAGGCTTTCTGTATATCCCAGAAAAGGAGAAAGTGGTTAGAGTGTCTGTTACCGTGAGAGCTCCACAAAACTGCTTGTATCACATAAATACTGTGTTTGATGTTGCAAAATGTGAAATGGTGCCCTACATGTATCTGAAATAGACATAACATAGGAGCATTTCGTTCTCTCCAGGTCCCAGTTGTTTGTGCGTCCCGCGGGGCCCCTGCAGCATCAGTACGTCCCCTCCATTAGCTGCGTGTCGTGGAAGGAGCAGATTCACCGGAGCTCCGAGGTGTCCTCTCAGCTACAGTGTCCGGCGACGGACAGTAGCCTCCTGCCCCTGATGGTCAACACTCTCGCCGTACCCGACGACCTCCGGTACATCGCTAACCACGGAGAGCAGGACTGGGACCCGGCGTACGTCATCCACCTGCACCCCGTGGCCACACTCAGAAACCTCCTGCCATACACTGTCCGCTACCTACTGGAGGTAAGGAAGAAAAACACCATCTTTGATAATCATGTTGAATATTGAGATGACAATGTTTTAGGAGAATGTATATTCACTAGAAACTTGAGACTTTATTATGATGCTATAGATGGACTAAATTATTTACATTTATAGTAAATTTGACCAATTTTTATTCAAGGCTGTGTGCTCAGTCAATCCTAATATATAATATATTTTAAGCTAATATTTGACATTAAAAAGAGACATTTTTAGCAAAGAGATCATACATTTGATCTTGGGTAGATCTGAGTCCTTCCTGTCTAAAGAAATGCATGTAAAAGTGGATTTGCTCGGTCTAAACTGTCCTGAGTGTAGTCACCTAAGGCCCATAGTTGCTGGGATGGACTTTTTTGCTAGGAGCTCATTCCTAGGCAGGTGAAGATGAATAGATCAATCCTATATGCCTTTAACATACTGTAGTGTGAAGTTTCAATTGTCTCCATTTACCTTTATTTCTGTAATGTTGATCTGGTTTATTTTGTTTTGTGCCCTTAGAGCTCTGCAGACTCCTACGACCTCCCCGAAGGCAGTACGTCGGACCTGTTGAACGCCCGGATCATGGGCGAGATCATGTCTCTGGTGGTGAAGAAGTACCAAGGCCGGGACTGGCACGGACACTTCCGGATCTCCCCGGAGCTGCCCGAGTTCATCTCTATGACGTTACTCTGCGACACCGACCCCAGCATGTCTGTGGACGTGAGTGTCCACGTGTCCCGGACGTCCAGCCGCCTCCTGCTGTCCCTCTTCAGTCCGTACTGGATCATTAACAAGACCTCCAGAGTGCTGCAGTACAGAGCAGAGGAAGTGAACGTCAAACACCCGGCAGACCTGCGAGACATCGTCCTGTTCTCCTTCAAGAAGAAGAATCTGTTCAGCAAGAGCAAGGTATTGGTCTAGGGTGTACCTAATAAAGTGGCCAGTGAGTGTTTGACCTATAGTTGCCGTGTTTGACTCAGACCTATGTGTTTTGCAGCTGCAGCTCTGCATCTCCACCAGCTCCTTGTCTGAGCCCTTCTCTCTGGACACAGTCGGAAGCTATGGCTGTGTTCGCTGCCCTGACAGAAATATGGACTTTCTGGTAATGGGTCGAGTTTAAAGTATGAATCTTGATTTAAGTTGTCTTATGATGCCAGTTACCTCTACAGCGCCCCCTATTTACTGAAAGAACAATGTAGTTTTTGGGAACATCCAGACAAATCAAAAAAGTCAAATAGACCCTTCCCATGTTTGTCATGGTTTGGGGGCGGGGCCTCTTAATTGCTCGTTAACAATATTAAAACCCTTAGAAATCACACAATGTCTGGTTAAGGTGCCCGTTGGTGCCAGTTGTAGCAGACGTATGGGGCAGATGTATGGGGTCGTTTCGCCGATATACACTTTGCTGTCGGGGACGACAGCATAGGCCTAGTTTTATTTCAGGGCTCTAGTGAAAAAAATCTGTTTACCCAGAGACATTTAGTTTAGAGCGAACTTTGAAATTTATGCCAGTTTTTATTTCATGTTGATATAGGCTCAGTAAATGAGTTATTACACATAAAACGCATCAGAATGTCTGCTTTTTGACACTTAAGTAGCATAGATTTTACCCTACACTGTTGCCCCTCAGCTCAATCAAAAAACATTGACTAATAGAATCTGATCAGTGTGTTGGGCTAACTTTGCTAATGGGCCAATCAACATGAAACAAAAACCCTTCTGTCAGCAACTACGAGTGAAACGCTGTTTTCTGCTAGAGCTGAGCAACTTTGTAACATCGCCTGGGCTAGTAAATGCAGTTTTAAACCACAAGATTTATGCAGTAATCGACCCACTCACAAAAATGACCATCATTTGTTGGGTTTCTCTTTGAGTATTTCTTTTTAAATGATGTCTAACCTATATAGTTAAACCTTTAGTAAATTCTAAAATGCGAATCCAACTCATTGACTCTGTTCACCCAGGCTGTAAAGATCACCTTCTGTCGGTGTGTCATCCTCTAGTCAGTGGTTCAGTATAGAGTTGATGTGATGCTGTGTGAGTGGAGGTGATATGATGCGATGAGTGTCCACTGTTTATTCGAGTGTGAAGACCGCCTCCCTCACCTCCAGCTCAGCCCTGATCCGAGCAGAGACTGTCCACAGCTCAGCAGAGAGATGAAGACTATGAAGGCTCAGTGCTTAATGCTGCTAGTGATACTGTTGTGGGCTGTTCATCTCAGTATAATTTGACCAAAAGTTTAAATCAGGATACATACATTTAATATACAAATACATAAGTTATTTTTCTAATTGCAATACAGCTTAAAAATACACACATCTAATCATTATTTTAGCTCAGGTTTTGGCACATTTACAGCATACATTGGATACGTTGTAGTACTGGCAGCGTAAAACCTCTGCCAAATATGGAAATTGCAAGTGGATGATTTTGCTGTAGGGATCCCACAAGGGAATACATAACTACCTTATATTTTGATTTAAATAGAGCTGAAAATAGCATTAACAAACTGTAGGACCTTGGCACATAAGCGACTTGTTCTGGATGTTTTATGGATTTCCAGTTATCCTATACACAACGCAGTGGTCATTATAATACCAACATTGAACATCATCTTCCATCCCAAAACACTCCTGTCCTAGTTCATCATTCTTGTTTGTTTATGTCCCCACTTGCCATGACGGTGCAGCACTCTTGTTGTGAATATGTACACACCACATCTCCACAGGCAGAGGCTGAGTCCACAGATTTGAATGGTCCCCCTCATGGAGCTCCACGTTCAGAAGCAGGGTCTGGTTTTCAGTTTGGGCACAGCGAGGCGTGAAGGGCTCTTTGTGAACCGCAGTATTCAGGTCCCTTCTTCAATAGAGGCCTCCACAGTGTTGTCTTTCACCAGGCTGCTCTCACGTGGCGGTCAGGCTGCACTATTATTGTTTATGTGTGGGAGCCTGGGATGAAGATCTAAAATTAGCCAACCATAACTCTTCCCTCCTACAAATGGAATTGATATTGTTGCTCGGCATTAAGACAGCCATTAAGTCTAATCTTCAAGTCAAGAATTGAGAGGTTTTACATAACAGTGTGGACAGATATTGTGGGCAGTGAAAAAATGTAAATTATCAGGCTGAAGGCATATGGCAATATAACCAGTGTTTGTTAGTGAGAATGCCCTACTACAGAATGTGGACTGAAAGGAAAGCACTTTAGATAACCTATTTGTACATTTAGTTCCTTCATGTGTTACAACAGTGCACTTTTTTTGGCTTATGTTTCCTGAAAGCCGCAGCAGTTAGGTTGATACAAGGCGTAGCTCACGTCTGTTTTAGATGAACATGCAGCGATATTTCTTGAGTGTCTTTTTGATACCAACTTTACAATTCTTCGCCGGTCCTTTGTGTCAACACTCCTGTCTGCACATGTAGTGTTTTAGAGCTACTGTATTCGAGATGTGAGTACAGTGTATATGTTTTTAGTCTCAGGGCGGCTGAGACAGGGAGGTGTGGAGGGATCCGGCTCTACTGTCAGGAAGATGGACATGAATAAACAAACCGATGAATGGATGGTACAAAGACGGTGGTCGTGTGAAAGAGGTCTGCTGCTGAGGCCCATCTTGAGGGATTCTGAGTTTTTCAGAGCTTCACGCACAACTGACTCTGACAACTGAAGCTACAGAGACACTGGATTTCAAGATATTCTCCCATCGCCTTTTCCCAGCCTTTACCAGCTTAACTTTCCTTTAGGCCAAGTTCTACCTTCAAAGCGGGTCCACAGGGTGTAATTATCCAGTGCAGCATGTTATCTATGAAGAATCAAAGAAGTTAGTTAAGTTATGATAAAGTCTTCACTTAAGGAGTGCACAGTGGCAGAGTAGTTGGCTCTTATGACCCAAAGCAATAAGGTTTCTGGTTTGATTCCTGGGCCAGCTGACACACAAACTCTGATCCAGATCTCCTGTACTCCAGCTTCTTCCCACCACCCAAAGACTTGCATGTGTTTTAGTAAATCTTAAATACCTCAATAATAATTGAATTACTAACTGGCCCCTGATGTACCCTGCCAAAGGCCCATAGTTGTAAGACCTAGCAGGAATACACAGGTGGCAACTTGTAGCTCATACATTTCTGCCTTTTCTAATCAAAAGAACTGGAAAATAACTTAACTGCTGTACTTTCTTTGACCAATTACTACTACTCCAGCTGTCTGCTAAAATATCTAAAAATATCTAAAATATGAGAGCTTTTCACTGCAGCAGGGGAGTCCAAGTGCTTTTATACTTGAGTACAAAGATGGCCCTTGCTCCATGATGAGGTTGTTGAGAGGTTCTGTGAAACAGCAGATGATTTATGTCTGTTAGCTGTAGGTCATGATCCAAGACCAAGTCTATCTTCTCATCAACATAAAGCCTGCTCACGGACTGTGGTGGAGCTAGAATACAAATGGATGAATTTCAAAATAACCTCTCGCTCACCTGCATCTGAGGCTACTATAATGAGAAATGTTCACCCTCTCTGTAAAGAAGACAGACAATGAATGCATGGTGTGAATGATAATGCTAGATATGCTACATGCTGTTGATTGATTGATACTTGACTTTTATGTGTATAATCTATTTTTTCTATTTTTTTCTTTATTAGGTAGACCAAGAACACCAGAATAAAGAGACTGGTGATTTAATTGATTTTGATGGTTGAATGAGATACATAAATATTAGCAAAATGACAAATCATGAAGCAGGCAGTAGAAGGCTGCACTGGGTGCACCTTTATAAGCCACAAGGCCTACCTAATAAAGTGGCCAGTCATTTTATATAAAAAATCCTCTGTCTCACGTCTTAAAGCCTTTAGAGACATCCAAGGGTGTGTCTATCATGCTTCCTGAACCACAATCATTGCCAATGCACCTGCAATTTACTTTTATTACAGTACAAACTTGTATGGCAGCGGATGTGCTGGCATGCCTCAACAGGAACCATAGTGACTAACATTAATAAATGCTTCCTTCTGTCACAGTGATTGTATAAATGTTATGAATGATATGAATAAGCAGGATATCCTTAATAAACTGATCTATCTTCTTTTATTGTCTCTTACACCTGGGGTCCCTCTTCTTTGACATGCCAAGATGCCTGTAGTGACAAAGGCCTATCAAAGCTGTTATCATCTCAACAGTGGCACGTAATCTGCTGACATACAGTACATGTTAACAACTCTGTTGTTACTATGTGTTTTTGTCAGTTTAGATTATAGACCTTATTGCTAAATCACATGCTTTTGTTTGATAGTTTTACGTTTTGTTTTGCTCTGCTTCCTCTTTTGAAGTGCTGCTCACTACTAAGTACTGTACATATCTATACCGTGTATCTAAAAATATGCATGAACCCTAAGAACCAGAATATTGCAATTTAAGTGAAAATAGATGCACATGTAATTTGTTTGTCTTGTTGGTGCAGGTTTACAACAAGCATTCACTTTGCAAAGAGGACTTACCTGTGTTTACAGATGGATGTTAAATGAGCTGATGAAGTCTATAGTCTAAAAGAGCATATTTGCTGGTGCTCATACTCATTCTTCCATACTAATGTACATCTTTTACATTCTCATACATAAAAATCTCTAAAATATATCAAATAAAGGCCTTGAAACTGGCTCATATAAACGCAAAGGTTTAAAGACTACCGGGGTCTCCCTTATAATATGGCGTGTATGTAGAGACACATATATTGTTGCGGGTGGAATATATTTTTTTTCTGTATTTGACTCTTTAGGACACAGATGTACAACTCTGACTATAGTCACATGTCTCTGGTCCAACCTTGCAGCTTCCTAGCACTGACCTTCCCTGTTCCTTCTAAGATAAAGAATACCCCACAAATCTCTACAAAAGTCTCACTATTATCCTATACTCGGCAGATATTTGTGCATTAGGGCCCAGGGCCAATCTCATCCTATCACAGTAGCAGGGCAGAGGGGGCATGTTTAGCGGAAGTCCGGGAGATAGTGTTAAATGAGAGGGCAACATTTCCTCCGCATTCACTGTTAGTTGGCTGATGGAGCACCTGTTATCAGAGCCATTATTTCTGATGGAGCAAGATGATCATCATAGAAAAAGCCATGGCCAAAACCAATGCTCTCCAAACACTCACACTAGAACGTCAGCCAAAAATTGAATGAAATGCAATTAGTGTGAAAAGAGCGGCAAAAACCACATATTTACTCACAATTATTTACAAGTATTTATTATAATGTCTTGATGTATTGATTTCATGTTGGCTTTTGGATTCATTCAGTTGTGTTTTTTTTTTCCTTTTGTGAGAAAGCAACTATGGGCCTTAGTTGGGGTAATGTCTGAACAATTAGTCAAGCTGACAGAGACAGCCATTCACTCATTCATACACTAAAGGCAAATTAGACTCATTTTTGGTTGGTGGGAGGAAGAAGGTAACATGGGGAGGACGTCTACACAGAAATATGTGGTAGCTGTCCTAAGGATTGCACCCTTGGTATACATTTCCAAAAATCAAAATGCCAATTCAGACTCTCAGCAAAATAGCCATTTGTAGCATTAGTGAGGAATATGGTGTGCAGTATTGCTTCTGAAATGGTCTTCTGTGCCGTTTTCTGTGGGAGGGACTGCTAATTTCTTTATGAGAAAGCTCAGCCCTTCTTTCGATTCATTACTTCTCATTAACTTGTGTTTGAGTGAGTTTGACCCAAGAGACAGATGAAGACATATCCCCAATAAGCTTCCCTAACACTCACCAGCGTCAAGGACTATAATCTGTTATACTCTTTCTTTCATTTTACTAAATCAGAGCTGTCACATGAAATGAGGTCATACTGTAATTAGCTGCCAATACAGATGTTATCAAAGCTTTAGAATTTTAGCTTAATATCAGTTTGCCAATCTCCAAATTTATTCTAATGAGAGAACCAATTTTGACAACCATATCAAGGTAGTAATTGTCATAGCTTTGCAGTTTTTTTTAGTGCATACTTTCAGAAGCTTGTAGTGTGACGAGGAAAGGGACAGTTGACCCCGTTAAAAGTTGATCCAGCACTTGCTTTCAGTTGTACATAGTGTTGCTCTATTGTCTTTTGAGTCCATTTAGAAATCACTATAGAAGCTGGTGTTTACCTTGTACTAATATACAGGGTGGACCATAAGTTTCCATACATGGGAAAAATAAACATTTTGTTTTGGACAACCGTTTTTACTTGTATAATGTGCTCTACATGATTACCATTGTTTCGAAAACACATATTGATACGTTTTCCACTGGTGAGGAACTTTCTGCACAGTTTGAGTTATGCTTGTAATTGCATTAATGAGTTTCTTGAGATAATTTATGTCTCATATCTTCACCTGACACACCAAGGCTTTCAAGTGCCCCCAAAGATGGAAATCAAAAGGGGAGAGATCTGGGGATCTGGGAGGCCACTCCACGGGACCATTTTCCTATGTATGGCCCACCCTGTTTTTTACTAGATTTAACTTCAAGAAGCAAAGATAACCTCATGATTTGAAAAGTTTTATTGGGGCAAAAAGAATGGATCCTATTGGTTGGTGATTGTGAGCATTTTTTTCAGACATATTTTTGGGTTAACCCCTGTTTTTGTGACAGTTTTTTTTTATTCTTTAAAAAGTGAATGATCTGATTTTCTCACACGTTTTGAAAGAGCTATTGTTTGTGTCTGTGATTGGATGGTGAGTCCTTTTGGAGAGCAGTGGAGGGGAAATGATTTGTATTCACCTGCCGTATCTGAATGGGGCTCGAGGCGGGGGCTGTGAGAGCGGAGAGGGTTACTACATAGACCTTCCTTTATGTAGTAATGGATTGGTCTGACATTCACACACATTGTACCGTGGTTTGTATATCCATCAATACTCGCTATACCTTAGAAAAATGGTCGGCTTTAAACAGATGCTTTTAGGAGTGGTGCTGGCGTGACATAACATGTGACACTCTGATGTATCGCATGTCTTCGAAAAGTGAATGCCTTAATGTCACAAGTCAGAGGCGTCCGTAGGAGTTGGATTAAGGGGTAGTGCTGACCACCATAAATGTGTTCTGAGGAAAATTTGTATATTTCATTTTTAGCTCTGGTTTGATCCTAGTTTAGACTGTTTCAGCCTGGGTTTAATCCTGGTTAATATCATGCTCTGGTTTAGTCCTAGTTTAGACTTGGTTTAGTCCTGGTTTAGACTTGTTTTAGTCCTGGTTTAGACCTAATTTGTAACTGCTAGTTTATTTGTGCTTCACACTAACCTCACCTTGTTTAGACATTGTTTAGACCTGGGTTAGCCCAAGTTTAGCACCGATTTGTATAGCTTACTTTAGGGGTCTTGGGAACATTTTAGGCCTAACGACTCCTCAACCATCCATGAATACTCATCTCACAAACAAGGCAACATGTGTCCTTCCACTCCTGCAAATTAATCACCTTTTCACCTTTACTTTCTCCAGCTTTTTCTTCCTATTTTTTACCCCTTTCTTCTATTGGCTCAGCGGGACATTCTTCAGTCAATGCCACAAAAGAGACAAATAGAAGCCGGGACAGTCCATAATGAACAACCCCTCTTACAGTGTTAGGTATAGAGACCGCCTGTGCTGGGGAAGCCTTCTGGAGACAATGCAGGGTTTGAGAGGTCTAGAGCCCCTTTTCTGAAGCCTTCTGTGATTGAGTTTCCTGGCGCAGGCTACAGTTCTGATTGTGATGGTGGGAGATGTGGCAGTATGAGGGGGGGTGGAGGGGTAACCTTTCACAGACACAGGTGGGGTGGAGTGGAGCTAGCCCTGGGAGTGACAGGAGAGGGCTATTGTTAGTGGTAGTTGATTATACTAGAGCTGTTTCTGTCCACCTGTTTATGTGATAAGCTGTTATATATAATAGTGTATACATTGAACATTTGTATAACATTTGAAGAGCTGTTTGCTACTTCCTTGTCATTTATAATTTATCTCACTAGTAAGCAGTTGTTTGGGTGATGACCCACTTCCCAGACGTATACATAGTGCTCAAAGATTGTGGGAGGGGCCATTTGTCACATTAAAATGTGTACTAAAGCTAAACAAACCAAACATTGGCATCCTGGTGGTTGTGAGGAAGCATTGAAACATAGAATGTATTGGTATTATATGGAATAGAGAAATAATATGATGAAGAGCGACTGAATATAGCCGAGGTACTCCATAATACTAGACCATGCTGACTTTCTCACTGCGCACCACAGATTGTTCCAGTTGCGTTGTCCTTTGTTGTCTGATGTGGAGGGCAGATTTTACTGGGCTATCACACAAAGCACTGATAGCTCTAAATGACCCATCACTGGCTGCATGTCTGCCACATCAGCACAGTTCCAGTGGCAGCAATAGTCCATTTACCCAGAATATACAAGAGTGTTTCTAGAATGGCCTAGTTGAATTTGCTGTTGACTTGTGGTTGATATAGAGCTGACACGGGTAAATACCGGTTAATAAAACACATTTACTGGGCTGAATTTAGCTTCCAGAATGTCATCTTGGTCTTTAGCTTTGTAATATTGCAAGATAGGCTCAATTTTGTCAGCAGTTGGACTAGTAAACTGTCACTAGACCAAAGCTTGAAACCTGAAACCCATCGGACCAAGCCAATGTTTACAGATAATGGTTTTAAAAAGATAGCATATTCAGTACAAAAATGCCTTGTTGATGCCAGAGATTGGAAACGGGTTTGAGTTAATGGAAAAACGATAGACGACACTCAAGATGACTAAACATAAAGCAAGTGGGCTACAGAGTCAGGAGACCACCCCGGGGGCCACTTTATTAGTCACAATGTCTTCTAATAAAGTTGCTATAGTGAACCTATATCACTTTTGCAGTCTGCCATCTGCTAGATTACACATGAATGCACCAAATAACACACACTTCCTCTCTGCCTGTCTTTTATTGTTGTCCACTAAGCTCAAAGTCAACTTCACAATATTGGCCCCATCTTGAGAGAGCCTTCACATGTAGAATAAGCCATCCGGTGTGGACACGATGGCTAACTGAGATACTAATCATAGCTCTTTTGTTGAACCCCAGAGGATGCTGGGAGGTTTTGGAGCAGAGCAGATGTCAGGCGTACAGTTTCCGTCCGTGGTTACTTATGAGATGACAAATGGCCCTGGGCTTCTTTGCCCTTTTTCATGTGTCTGTGTTTGACGAGAGGGTTGACATTTTTTGTTCAAATTGAGACACAAGTACACCAGGACATTGCCATGGTTACAGAGTGCTCTTTCTGCAAAACTCCTGAAAGGTTGTGCTCTGCTAGGTGTATTTAGTGTATCTATATTTAGCTCTAGGCTTTGCTTAAAAGATTGGGTTGGGCAGTAGACCACTTAATACCAAATAAGTTTATTTAGTGTCGTATGGTGTCAATGGTGACATTTCCATATACTGTGAAACTGATAATCAAATGTATATGTTTACTGGGCCTTGCAGTTTTACATTTTACATTCCACCTTTTTGGTTTGTTTTTTGCCATTACAGTCATTGAAAACAACCTCATGGAATTTTTGACCTTACAGTATATTTATTTTTTTACTTTTAGATTTGTTTCTTTGTTTAGACAGTTTAATCATAACTATAATGCATTGCTATTGTTTAACATTGTCATAATAATAATAAAAAAACCATTAACCCTAACCCTTACTCAAGATGTATGCTTTCTGTTGCAATGTTTGTGCCTATATCTTTGCATCTCTCACACGACTGGTTTGAACCTTCATACATTGCACTTTGTTGGTAAAGTGTTTTTCAGTAAAACCGGGAGCTGTGCATTTTTCCTGCTCTTGTGCATTTGGCCTTGATAATGAACCGCTCCACAGCATATGAATAGCCTTAGCCATAACACACTTATGTGGCAGGAGGGGCGCACTCCAACCTCGATTCTGAATGTCAGGCATCGTTGTGTGACCCGGGGACCTCACAAACAATATGCAAATGCGAAGAATGCAACTGTATAGGACACGTTCATTGGCTTTGCATGGAGGATATTGGACTCACTCGTTGAGCCGTAAGTGCACTGTGGGATCAGCTTTAAAGTAAAGGTCAAGTTCAAATCCACAGTTTCTCATTAGACCGTGTGCAGCTTCACATGATCCCAGTTTAATTAATACTTTTAAAGGTCCCACTTGATTTCTCTTCATTAATGGTTAGCTTATATGGTAAACTTATAAAACATTGTACTGGCATGTCATTTGTTGAACTGCGCTCACTGGACACTTAAATAGATAGTCCCTGTTCCTAATAAAGTGATCCCAACATTGTCTTCGGCTTCTACAGCACATCAGCATTAAGTTTTGTGCATTCAAAGATGGTATTTGTTACTAAAGCCAGTCAGTTATCTCTATTCATCCAAGTCACCAGACACTAGCCAGTTGTAATTTTGAATACATTACAAAGTCAGAATTTTTAAGAACTCTTAAAACTGCAGGAATAAGTCATGCACAATGTTTTAAATCAAAAGTAGGAAAATGCTGAGTTTGAAGCCTATAAATCCTTTGACATCTGCCCACTCTACTATTAATTTGCTTCTAAAATACCATAAGAAAAAAGTGCTTGCTTTACACATGGAGGATCTCAAATGTCACTGTAGCTCAACTTAGCATGCTGCTCACAGACAAGACTTATTTAACTATTATGCAATGATGAGTTGAAAGCAAATAGGATTTGGATTTGATATAGGTGAACATGGTGGAATTTCCTCTTGAAGCCGTCGCTGTGCTGTCTGTCGGTGCTGTGTGCATGCTAAAGAGAAGCCCTTCAGAAACACTGGCGTCCTCACTCATTAGCATCTGAGCAGAAGGGACAAACCACAGATCCCACAGTCTTTTGGCTTGGATCTGAGGCCAAGTCAAAGCCAATGTACGCTGCTCTGTCAAAGGAGGAGGACCCAGAAAATTGGAGGACATGTTCCATTAGTAGCAGAGGCCCATTAGCATGAAGAGGTAGACTTTAGGATGGAAATAAAACAAGGGAAGTATTGAAGACGTACCATAAATGCACTATGAATACAGAACTGTGAAAATGTTTAGGGCATATTTGAAGACATGCTGTAAATAGCTATACCCTTTTATTTTATATGAGTTTACAAAATGTGAATTCATTCATTCATTCATTCAGGTGACGCATCTAAATGCTACTTAAAGGACAGTTAGATTGAATCCACTATTTCAGTGGCTGTAGACTGTTCACATCTCTGGCTTTTTATGCGATTCACAGACAGACTGTTGATGTTCTTAACACTTGCCTAAAACATTTGCACAAAATTGTGAACAATGATACAATTGCATTAAAAAAATCTAATGTAACTCCAGATTTGAGTTGTGTGTAGACACCAACAACAAATTTGGTGTACAATGTAGAAGATGAATAAAAGATGATAGTTCATTGTCTAATATGATACAGAGCAGATGAAAGACAGTGGCGTGTTTTTAGCTGCTGCGTCTTCCTGAACAACAGGACCTCAATTCATATGTTAACCACATCAAATATTTGCATACGGCCCTTCAATTATAAAAGCCAATGAGGAGATTATGGGAAACGCCTGCTGACGCTGGTTGCAGTATTTCCATTGTGATCCAGAGGCCACTTAGAGGGGTTTGTGAAAGACACTGAACCCACTTCACACCGTCTTTTTACTGCGAGTCTGACCAATGACTGTCCACTATGTTTATAGTGAAGGTATAAACTTTTGTATGGGTTCAATTGTAAATATGTAACGAAAACTGTATTTGGTGATCTGTAATACACCTGTTTGTCCAACTAACAGCGCTGTGCCGAGATGAAAACACCTTGGACATTTTTGGTTTCAACTAGGGAACAATAGAGAGAGGGAGCTCCATTAGCAATTGATAGGGATTGCTATTAGCATATTAATGGTAGGGCACAAGCCCATCCAACAGGTGTTTACCACTCCCCCAAGTATCAGCCTATAAATCTCAGCTCACCCACCTTTCTAACCAGAACTGAAGAAGTCTGCTG
>JAVQKC010199706.1:0-14631 GCA_036025475.1 Philypnodon macrostomus | reverse complement strand
ATTATTATTATTATTATTATTATTATTATTATTATTATTATCATTTGAATCCATTAATCTGTGCTAAATATCAAAACATGCCAGTTAGGTTAACAATAATGATGAAAACAAATTAAAACTACAAACCATGGCTTACACTACGTTTTCTGTTAACATGTAAAAATGAGGCCTTTTGAGTCCTGTACCAGCTGGAGGAGGAGCCTGGGTGAGCAAAAGTTAGACTTTAGTATAATCTTCTTTGCTTAACTTTGGATAGATAAGTTTAGATAATACTCCATAAATGTCAGGAGCCAGACACATCTAATCTAAACTCTGTGGTTATGCCAAAATTGGCCATGATGGAAGTGTCAAAGGTTAATATTATTTCTCCTAGGAGCAGCTCAAACTTAATGCAAAGCCTCGGAGGGCAGTTGCTTACACAAAAAACTATAAAACAATGAAAATCATTTTAATGCATTTAAAACCACCTTAATGCAATACAATACGTCTAAGGCAGTTCTTGTGTAAGCGTCTAAGGCTGTATTATCTATTCCCCCATGAATCTTAATATTATACACTTGTATGATACAATGAGGATTTACACTGAGCTGGGGAGACAGTCTCTGCTTACATTCGTATTTATGAGCTTTCCTTCTGAGTCATAAAGCACTCAACCTAACTCTATTTGAATTAATATGAGATTATATTTTATACGGGTCGAGGAGTCAGGCTGTAAATATCTTAAAACTCTAAGGTTGGACATCGCTGTTGGCGTTGGGAAACCTTGACTCCGTGGTGTTGTGGCCAATGTTTTACTGCCAACGAGTACAAGACTGAATTGGATCTGATTTTCAAGAGTCACTTCATGAGTCAGATTATTTTTAGTGCCATATCTGTATAGTTTAATGTCACCTATAAGGTCAAGAGCTGGCTGTTGCTGGAAATAAGTGGTCACCAGGAAAAATGGCAGCTGTCAGACAACGTGCAGGGGAGAAATTTGAATTATTGTCAATGTCAAACTTGGCTCTTCATTTTTGCATGTTTACTCAACTCAACCCTTTGGATCTTATGCCTATTGTTGGCCCTTTTGACTCTTTTTAATATACATTTTCATACGCCAGACTGGTAAATGTAAAAATATATCATTCTTTTCAGAACAATGTTATCTATTTTATCAAATCACAAAAATATGTCAAAAGCTATGTTTTTCAGATATTGCCTAAAGCCTGTGAACTGCGCTTGAGGGCACACCCTTTGTATCTGCCTCACAATTTGTGCTTCTATGTTGGGTTTTTCTCTCTACCCCTGCTGTAGCATACTGAGGCAAGTGAGCTGTGAAATTGTCGGAAAATTGATCATGATCATTTCTGTGTTCATGTCTTCGGGATGCATTGGCACTGCACATTGAACTTACAAACAATAGAAATGCAATGGCCGTTGTATTGTCCCCACATCGGGGCTGTTAGGTTTCATCACAGCTCAGGTGTTGAAGGGTGGTTTAAACAGCTGTGGAATCTTTACCCATAATTCACGTCACCTGTACGTAGACTGTAACAAATAGAACTCTATTAAAATCAATGTGTCAGTTTACACCGGCTCCTTCCGGCTGAATGGATAAAAGTTGAACTGAAATATGATTTGATGTTTACAGTTAGAGAAATCCAGTTGCTCCTTTCCCTGTACACATGAGAAAATACAGCATCCTGGATATATGTGAGGAGAGGGGTGAGGGGGTGTACTGTAGTGAGCTGAAAACTGTGGCTAATGATAACAAACAGGTTATACAGCACTTTTTGGACAAAATGGTACTTCGACTGTTGTGAAATGTGACTGACACTGAGCATAACGAGCCAGAAATGAGCAAATACAAATTGAAATAATTGTGCTATAATTGTGACTTACCCCGTAGCTGAATATACCACTAAAACGAGTGGAGATCTTATGTGAGCACTGTAAAAATTGGATCAGGATGTTCTGTTTTATTACAATCATTTGTGCAGTTTACTTGGACTTTCTGAAAATACCTGTGACCTAGATCGTGCTCACATACTTTCTTGGAAAACTAAAAATTTCAATGTCTATGAATTCATTTTTCTTTTATAACCTGATCCTAGATTCACACCATTCACCGCCCACTGGTGCACATACTGTATACTGTGTGGTAGTCCAGCCTTTTGGACAGCCTAGAAAGGATACTGGCAAACGGTGTGCCACAAATAGAGTCAGTGGGAGTGTTTACAAAGTTACTCATCGAACACAAACAAATCACTAGAACAAATGAAACTTTGATATATTCAAAATGCCACTAATGATCTTTGTTATTCTGTAATCTAACTGCTAAACTTCCATTAGAATCACATGGTTTTCAGAACATGTTTGTAGAAGCTAATCCTACAAGGTCAGCAGGTTTTAGCATATATTTTGTTTTGTGCAGAGGATATATATATTGCCCAAAAAATTGCAGATCATTACAATTGTGATTTTGTTTAATGTGCAGACCTAATGACTTCTACTCTAACTTAATTGGTGAGAAATAAAGAACTTCAATAAAGACAATATTAAGCGTCAGTGTGCTTTTAAAGAATGATCAGACGACTACAATATCTCAAAAAACCCTTGCTACGACCAAGGTTTTTAGTAGACCATCCCAAAATGGCTCAAGCAGCAAAAAGAACCTAATTGGGGCCACTGTAATAGCTATAGGCCCTAACTAATAAAGTGGCCAGCGGTCTGTCTCATAAATGTATTCAAAATCACATTTAGCTTTTTTAAGAAATCCTGCTAGTAATGGGGATCGTTTTGATCATGTCACATAAATGATTGCTCCTGAGGAAATGCAGTGATTCATAATCTGACACTAAGCTATGCAACATTACTGGATATCAATTTGCTTTAAAAATCTATAGCTATTTTAAGGCTATAATGTTCTTTTATTGACATTTTCATTCACAAGACAACATGCCCATGGTACATTACATTATCCCCCACCCACACACCCTGTTCCCTTTCAGGTTTCACTGAACACTAACCAGAAGAGTTGGCTCTATGGCTTCTGAAGAACAGCTGGTAAAGCACCACACCTTCTAGGTTCTTGTCTATGTTTTTGTCATAGCATCAGTTCATATTTTGTCAAAAGTAACAACAGTTAAGTGTAAGTGTACAATGACCACACATTGATATGGAAATGTGTTCTATTGGAAATCATACATGAAGAGATTTCACCACAGACAACCAGGGGCAATACAATACTCCTGAGGAAATGCGTGGCTTACCATTGTTTTGATGCAGTGACTAATTATCTAACACAGACAGTCTGTCTGCAGCGGCTGGAGACTGGTGAAGGAACAAAGAAGACTTAATGAGAGGATGCTTTTATTGTACATTGTGTCATTATATCTAACAAGGGATAGACAAAGACATTCTGTGAACTCTAGGGAGTGCTCTCAACAGACACTCGAGACAAAATACAAAGTTAAACGAAGATGTCTGTCTTTAAAAACTGTACATCTTTCCAGCTTGTGCCCTTTTGTGTTCTCAGCTCGTCCCCGGTGTTGCAGATTCAAACCTCTGGCAAATGACACTACCCTGATTTATTGTCACCTTGAACGGGCCAACAATATCTTTAAGAGATACGGGCAATACATTAAACTGTTACGACGGTAGCTCGGTAATAATATGGTAACAGTGTGGCAATAAACAGATATAATGCAGTTATTATTATGTAAATATGGTAAAATTCTGGGTAATTTCTATGTAATTACCAACCCTAACCTCTTAGTAAGTTATTCTATATTGTATTACTATGTTTGTATTTTGTTTGTTTGTATTACTACTAAATACAATGCATGAAATGCCCTGGTAATTACTATATTATCCTATTTCAACAGTATTACCAATATGTGCTGTAAATAAAGTGGGACCGTTAACGACCTTGATAGTAAAAGTATAATTATATTTCTGTCAGAAGCCAGGGCCGACAGCTAATCAGACTTTATTCAACGAAGGGAGTAAATCCTTGGTTGTAAAGTCTATAGTTTTAATTTAATACTGATATGCTGAAGATTCATTTTGTTTGTATTTGTTTATGCTTTTGTTTAAGCTGTAGTTAACTCTCGTTCTGTACCACTCTTTCAGTAAACAAGCTCCAAACTATGTTGGAGGTTCTGACCTTTTTTATGTTGAAACTATAGTGCATTCTATTGATCCTGATTGAATTGAGGGCTGAAGGCATAATTAGCTTTGCAGAGCAGCTTTGAAAAGTCCTTGTTTATAGCAAACCTGACAGTATGATGATGATGACACGGATGACCTGAATTCACCAAAGAATATCATGTTTAGTTCCTTCGGTTTTATTTTTGAAATGCTCCAAGGCGATTGGGACAAAGGGTCAGGGGTTTAGCAACAAGACTTGATTCATTGAATTACTTGAGTGTTCTTGTTCTGTTTTAACGATACTGTACAGCCTTAAAAGAACAAGAGGAGATTAGTTTCTTCATTGAACACTAGTGACAGCTTAGTAGCAAGTACATGGTATTTAATAATAAAATAAAATACAGTAAAATAATTCCGACAATTAACATGTGCCAGCAAATACATACAGACAGAGATATACACAACATAGCAGTTGATCAGGAAAAAACATAATTTAATATTTGCATATTAAGTGACCATATATGTCACTTAATATGTATGTATGTATGTATTTGCTGCTGACAACAGAAAGTAGTAACAAAATTATATGGATTGGCTATCCAGTAAATAGCCATTTATGTAAATTTGCCATAATGATACAAGAAAAACATCTAAATGATAAAAGTGAATTGCCCTGTATTGGATTTGCAGGGCACTTTATATTCATTATTTTCCCAATGGCAATTCTATAGCCTACTAATACGAATTCATGTTGATGAATTGGAGCAGGGAGGGGTGCAGATTCCATTTCACTTTTGTGAATAATGGCTGTGTTTTATTGCTGTTTTACCCTCTGTAATGATTTATTAAAAGGTATTAAACAGCATCAAGAGTGTTTTTAGGTGCATCTTTCAGTCCAGATTTTAAAATATCATCATTTTCATGAAATTCTTTCTTTACACTAAAGTCTTCAGGGAATTGTTTGGATAACTTTTGTCCATTGAAAAATATAACATTAATTTATGCTATTTAGTTTAGTCTTCGTATGCTAACATTTTGGAAAGATGACTGTACCTTAAATCAAGCATTAACTGATTTTATAAAGCGATACATTCTTTTGGTATTATTTAGCATCTGTATTTGTGGTGCTTTGGTGCAGAGTCTTTGGAATAGTTTCTCTGGTTTTATTAGTGTTTATTAGAAGTGTTGTAGAAATGTTCACAAAGCTGTTCTAAGAGTTTGTCTTTAATGAATTCATCATTTGTCATTTGGGCAGGTGAACATGGATTAGACTGTGTACTGTCTACTGTTCAATTTAATAATGTAACATCACTATCTCTGTAATTATTGTTTCACACCCTAATTCCACGTACGTCTCAATGTCCCTCATCAGGAACTCAGTGGTACCTTAGCAACGGACAGAACATTGTGGATATATTTTGGAAGAGTGTAGTGATAGTACTATGTGTATGTATATGTGTGTATGTGTTTGTGTGTACTATGTGTATGTGTGTATGAGGATGTGTGAATGTATGTGTGTGTATGTGTGTACTATGTGTATGTGTGTGTGTATGTGGATGCATGTGTGTATGTCGATGTGTATGTGTGCATATGTGCCTGTATGTGGATGTATGTGTGTATGTGGATGTATGTGTGTGTGCACGTGTGTACTATGTGTGCATGTGTGTGTCTGTGTATGTTTATGTGTGTACTATGTGTATGTGTGTACTATGTGTGTATGTGTGCGTGTATGTGTATGTGTGTGTGCGTGTGCATGTGTGTACTATGTGTATGTGTGTGTGTATGTGGATGTATGTGTGGATGTGGATGTGTATGTGTGTGTGCATGTGTGTACTATGTGTATGTGGGTATGTGTGTATGTGTGTGTGTATGTGGATGTATGTGTGTATGTGTGTGTGCATGTGTGTACTATGTGTATGTGTGATTGTGTTAAATGATCAGGCTTTGGAGGTCGATACGTTGTAAATGTTGAGGTTGGGTTGAGTTTATGATGCCATACTTTAAAGAGTTGGCAAAGCACAGAGCATGAACGTTAGCTCAAAAGTGCCATATAAGTCTTTAAAAGGAGACATAATGAAGAATATGCCTAACCGGCTACGCTAACGCATCAGCGCTAAGCAACATAACTGGATATCAATTTGCTTTAAAAATCCATAGCCCGAAAGTCAGTATTTTTAGGCCATAATGTTCTTTTATTGACATTTTCATTATGGTTGTTTCAAGACATTCACAAGACAACATGCCCCTGGTACATTACATTATCCCCCACCCACACACCCTGTTCCCTTTCAGGTTTCACTGAACACTAACCAGAAGAGTGGGCTCTATGGCTTCTGAAGAACAGCTGGTAAAGCACCACACCTTCTAGGTTCTTGTCTATGTTTTTGTCTAAGCGTGTTCTATTGGAAATCACACATAAAGAGATTTCACCTCAGAAAACCAGGGGCACTTTAATCTGGAACAATCATTTTAAAATTCAGACATTTATTGCATAACGCTCACCCCCATTTGAGATAAATATGGTCAATCAGTCATTTTGTGTCTTTATATTCAAATAAGAAGATACTTATTTAGCCAAAAGTACAGCAACAGTAGTCATCTAAGGCAAAACACAACACCGAGACCCTCTGTGGGCTTTATTATAAGGGTTTTTCTTTTAGAGCCTGTGCCATGATTTTTTTTATCCAACCACAAAACATCCTAAGGACAGGAGCACTCTGATTGGTCAATACATCCTGTCTATCAGAAATAATGTGAGGGAGCTGATGTTTTATTTCAGAATCCACATTGTGACGGACCAAACATAAGGACCAGGACAAAGGCGGGAAAAGGCCAAAAACCCACTTCTCCAATGAAGCCAAAAAAACGCCAACAAAGGCTCAACGCCAATCAAAAAAGACACAAAAGCACAACACGGGCCCAAACTGAGGCCAACTGAACAAATCCACCAAACAGAACCAAAACTGACCTCCCGACAAAGAACAAAGGAGGGCCCAAACACCTGTGGACCAACCCAAAAGGAACACAAGACCCAACAAAGCTAACCAACCAACCCAGTCAAACCAACAAACATCCAACCACAATACCAGAAGATCCCAACAATAAACCACAACAAACCCCAACCCAGGTCCAACCCAAACAAAGAAACAACATCCAATGTCCGGCTCCCGCCCCTAGCCCGGGTCCCCGCACGGCACCAATATGTGGTGGTTCAGGTGTCCACCACACACATCTTATTCACAGCTATTTGTATTGTTTAGTTACAGGAATTATTGTTGTTATCGTCTTTTCTTTTGTTAACCTACGGGGCAGTGGGTGATCCAAATGTGGGACAGTGAGAGGGGCTTAGGGAGAGTGTCAGAGGAGAGCCCCTCATTCAAGTGTTCAAGTGTTCAGAAAACCAGGTAGTGCAGCTTTACAGACCCTCTTCAGTTCCCTAATTATTTCTGGCCCGGCTAAAGTGACTCCAAGCTTGCCATGGCTAACAACCTCCCCATTCTATTTACTGTGTGCGTTCTAGCTTTAAAGAGACTAGCGTTTAAGGGCATTGATAACACTGTGAATCTGAAGAGACAGAGCATTCGAGCCAGTGTGGGCCCTTCTCCATTTCACACAGATAATCCCACACAGCTATGGTCTGCAAGAAGAAAGAGTGTAAGGAACAGGGACTGATTAAAAGAAAGAGAGATCAATGCTTCCTTAGGAGACACACCAACGGCTTGTTCATGGTGGAGTGTTGTACGAGACGGGAATGTATTAGAAGCTAATTCAGAAACCACATACTAAGGTCTTTTTTATTTTAGGTCAATAATGAATACTCCTTTTACAGTTCAACATTTATACCATAGAAAGAGTGTGGAGGGTATGGAGCGAGGTTTGATGACGATGATATGCTCTGCTCTTCACTTTCATTTGTTCTCCACATCATTTGCCAGTGTTCATTCATTCATATAAATAAAAAGTAGTATTATAATGAACATTGGATTGGATGTACATTGAATTTTAAAATGTTGTATGTGGTTAAAACAAAATATACACTGAAATCGTGAAAAAATGTAAATCGTGATCTTGATCTTAATTTTACCATCGATCACCCCTAGTGTACTTTCTGAAAGTTGAAAAAGGGCATCTGGACAAGGTTTTGATTGTTGAAAAGCTTTTATCTGCCAATCCAGCAGACTTTTTCAGTTCTAGTTAGAAAGGTTTGTGAGCTGAGATTTATAGGCTGATACTTGGGGGAGTGGTAAACACCTGTTGGATGGGCTTGTGCCCAACCATTAATATGCTAATCAATCAACCTATCAATTGGTAATGGTGCTCTCTCTATTGTTCCCTAGTTTCAACTGAAACTCACCTCTGTGGTCTGCAGTAAGAGAGAGCTCCAATGACCTCTACCTGGATGAATGACAACCTTCACCGTCGTCTTACTTAACCATTGCAATAGTTTTATTATATTTAAGTGAATTTTTCAACGTAAGAAAATGGGTTGTGTTTTGGTCCATTTACAATTGTGGATGAAAAAATGCCTGCAATAATGCAAACGTTTACCTGTACCTGCATGAGAAAAATATATAGTCAGTGGATTCGATCTTCTCCTCACAGAATACACAAACATTTAAATAAACCTTAAGCCATTTATTAAGAAATTCTGATGATTGATATTTAAGATCCCTTTTAAGATCTTAAAGTGGATTCTTATTTTTTTGACCTAGTAGTAGTTTTAGGTAGCCTAGCCTAGCCTTTATAAAGTTAAAGGCAATCAGAATTGTCTGTAGTTGCATGGATGTAGAAGGTTAGTAAAACGATTACAAAATGTATTTTTAGGTCGAGTCTTAACTTTTTGTGAAACTAAGCTCCATTTCTATTTGCTCAATTTTAGTTGTGATGCTTGTATATATGTCATGTCTGTATTATTTGTCCTGCCTCAAGTGGAGGAGTTCAAGTATCTGGGGGTCTTGTTCACGAGACAGGTGGTTCGGTGCAGCCTCTGCAGTGATGAGGTTGGTGTACCGGACCGTTATGGTGATGTGGTCGGTGTACCGGACCGTTGTGGTGATGAGGTCGGTGTACCGGACCGTTGTGGTGGTGATGAGGTCGGTGTACCGGACCGTTGTGGTGATGAGGTCGGTGTACCGGACCATTGTGGTGATGAGGTCGGTGTACCGGACCGTTGTGGTGAAGAAGGAGCTGAGACAAAAGGTCGATCTATGTTCCTACCCTCGTCTATGTCATGAGCTTTGGGTAATGACCAAAAGGACAAGATCGCGGGTTACAAGCGGCCGAAATGAGTTTCCTCCGCAGGGTGGCCGGAGATAGAGAGAGGGTGAGAAGCTCTGTCACTCGGGAGGAGCTCAGAGTAGAGCTGCTGCTCCTTCACATCAAGAGGAGCCAGCTGAGGTGGCTCGGGCATCTGTTTCGGATGGCCCCTGTTCCGGGCATGTTCCACCGGGAGAAGACCCCGGGGAAGACCTAGGGCACGCTGGAGGGATTATATCTCTCTGCTCGCCTGGGAACGTCTTTGAGTCCCCCCGGAAGAGCTGGAGGAAATGTCTGGGGAGTGGGAAGTCTGGGCATCTCTGCTTAGACTGCTGCCTCCGCGACCGGCCCCGGATAAGCGGGAGAAGATGTATGTATTATTTGTGTATTCCACATCTCCGGACTTACAGTAACTTTATCATCTAGTTGTTTGATTGTTTTTCAAGGGGCAAAAAGGCCTGATTGGCATAAAAACAAAAAGAGGATGAGTATTTCGTGTAGTGATATAAAATACTATGGTCAGGACTAACAGTCTTTGATATTCATTTGCTTTATTGTCATATTAAGGCAAATGCACTGTAAAATTTGTCAAACCTGATCGCAACTTGATCTTGATTCACCATTGGTTTTGGACTGGCCTAATGGTGACCAGATGTCCCTCTTTGCGTTGTCTTACACAGCATTTTTCACTCAAATCCAGCATCTTAAAAACTGAACCATTTTGACTGATAGCACACACATTTGATCCACTTATATGCATCTTTTATCTATATCTACAGTCTCTGATTATTTGTATTTTTTCTCTATCGTCATAATTCTGTAGTGAAAGCCAGATAGACTCAACAAACAATAATCAACTTCTGACAGTTCATAAACAAGAAGAATAGAAAGCAGAATGTCTCTTTTATATTCATATCAATATTGTAACACACACTTTATTTGGGCTATTATGATCTGGTCACCCTGGACATGGCTAGTCTGCTCTTGAACAGATTCCACATATATCCACAAGATGGCAGCATAAACCAAATATTTAGCTAATAATGCACATAAAAAGGCAAAAATAAATTTAAGAATGGGTACATTTTCCAGGTATAAACTAGATCAAATCTAGTACCAAACAAAGTCTAATGAATCTCCTTTATAATCTGACATTAACATTAAGATTAAAATCTTTAAAATATACATACATGGTAATGCAGCATAACAAGACCTCTTTCAGTCCTGTTCCTGTTGACTTTTTATGACATCCATATGTTACAATGAACATGGACAGCTACATTCCTGTATTATGTATAGAAGCCACTGTACAGGTTTAGCTTGTACTTCCACAGTTAAAGGTCTTTTAAGTCCTCTTTTGTCACTTGACCATGGCCAGGTCTTTGAGAGCGTGGCTACGGTGCTTCTTAGCTTTATATCCCGGCCTTAGAAACTCTATCTTCCTCTTTTTGGCTTCAATTTTGTTCTTGTGTTTCTTGAGCTTCTTCTTTGCAGCGATATCTGGGTTTGCCACCGCCTAAAGACAAACACAAAATGTCAGCTGTATATTTAAGTGGAACGTTGATCGATAAATTATAACAGTATATGTAAAAGGGGAAAATTAAAGGTCACAATGTTTTTTGTGTGATTACAAAATGAGCATATTTTGAATGCCAGAAATATATTTTACATAATAGTTTTATCTCCATATTGTACATATATAAAGGTGAACTATTTACACAAAGGTTTAGAGAATATAAAAATGTTTACTATTTGATATCTCAAAACCTATGTTCTCTTGCTTCGTTCAATGATTGCTGTGTTTTGACTTTAGATACTCCCTAAATAAGGTTATAGACATTGAAATTGTACTTTTGTAGGTGGACCTTTCTTTGCACTTTTCACTAAGCTGTCAATCTTTACAAGTTAGTTTACTGCTCTATATTCTAGCTCACATCCTTTAATAGACCTACAACAATTTTTCAATCAAAAATAGCTTTGACAATTGAGTTTTTTCTTGAGTGTTTTCAATCAGTGACTCATTTACATGGGTACTTTTGGCAGGTTTTGGTGCCCTTTTAACTAGACACATACTGGGACTGGAGACTCAATCCCCATGCAATAGAAGTAGGGGAATTAATTAACAGACCAACTTCCAAGTTTTTGACATATCACACACTTGCGATAGTATTCATACCTGCATAGCTCTGTGTCTCTTGCGTGCGGCTCGTCTCAGGGAGAACACCTTCTGAACGGCAGAAAAGGCCAACGAGAATCGCTCCAGTCCGACCTTTTTCTTCAGCAACTCAATCAGCTCCTGGGCCAGGTTCTTCAGAGTGGGATCTAAATGTTAGAATAAGTATAGCATGGTCATTGAAGGACTAACTCTGGTGTTGTAGTGGCTGAGACCTTTTTTACTGCCTTGGTCTCATCTTGGTCTCAAAATAATACTTGTCATTATATACAAATGCATAATTATAATCAGTGCATTCACAAGAGGGAGATAACTGCAGGACTGCATCAGTGTTAGGCTAATCTACCTGTAGATCCAAACTTTGAGACAATGGTTTGAATGTCGTAGTTATTTATAGACAATTGCAACTAGTACCTTGGTCTGCATATGTGCTGTCCAGCTCTCTGTACAAAGGAGTGATGATGGTCTTCAAATAGGGCCCAAGATGCTCCTTTCCCAAATCCATGGCAATCGCGCCCAGGAATTTAAACACACAGGTTCTCTGTAAAAAGCCAATACCTTTTTATATTTGCACAATGCAATAATGAAAAGAAATATAAAAAGAAACAAGTGGTGTTTCTACCTTTAGAGGCACTTTGGGTGAGTAGGCAGCTTCTCTTTTGGCCATTAAAGACAGTTTGTTGATGAGCCACAGAAGTGATGGAGGTCGGTCAGTATGATCATCATCTTCAGTTTCCTCCTCTTCCTCTTTCTCCTCTTCATCAGGTTCAGGTCCGTCACCATTTTCTTTATGGTCCCCTTCTTTCTCCTTTGTGTCCCCTTCCTCCATTTTGACCTCCTCTTCCTTAGCTGAAGTAATGTCTGATTCAGGAGAAATGAGGTAGATTGCTTTGCCGATGAAAAGCAAGTTCTTGATGACCTGCGAACAGAGTAGACCTTGTTAAAATATATGTCTCAAAATCTAAATATTTGACTTTTGGTTGAAGTAACAGAATGCTCCTAAAATGCAATATATCTATACATTTTTATCAATTAGTTCTAGCGAAACACCATACTGAAATTAGTCATGAATACAAGTGCTGCTAATATGTGAAAATTGTGTACATATTTGTCCTCATAAAAATCAACGATAATATAAAATAATACAATCCTTACATCTGACAACTATTAAACTGAAAACGACAAAACTGAAAGTTTAACTAAAACGTTACCTGCTCTCCGGATGTGGTTTCCAGAAATTTGGACTGCAGTTGATAACAGAAAGCCAATGCCAACTCTCTCATCTAGCAAAAGTCAAGAGCCCATGGATTAAAATGTGTAACTCTTTTAAGAAAGACAAAAACTCATGTTCTGTACCTTTTTGTCAAGTCCTTTGGTGATGAAGATTGTTGCTGCAGGTTGTTTTGAAGGGTCATTGTTTTCTTCTCTCCAAAAGGCAATCAGCTGTTCAGCCTGATGTGCCGCGAACAACTGCCCAAAGAGCTGAGAAGCAGTGAGCCACACCCAGGAGTGAGGGTGGCGCAAGTGGGCCTCAATGTGACCTATAGAAGAGAAAAGTTGTTGTAACCCTGATACAGAGCTCTACTAAAGTAATTACTGTTTAATATTAGATCTTTTTTACAATTTGAATGACTACAATATTTAATTTAACTCTTGCTCAGATTATCCACAATCAGAAAAAAAGACAAACATGCCATATTTTCTACAAGGTAAGTGCTATGGAGAATTTGAAAAACACATTAAGGTCTTGGAAATTCCAACAATATTGATTTTAATAGAGATTCTTTTTCTATGGGTACCCCAAAATCATGCATTATACCCCTAGCTGTTTAATCAAATAAATGCAATTTTTATTAATCAATAAAAATGCCAAAAAAGTTAAAGTTGGATTTTGAATAGAAAAACAGTTGCTCACAGATAAGTGATATCTAAATTATTCATGTTAGTCCTTACCCCAGATATTAATAAGTATGTCTTGATGCTTCGTCAGCTCCAGCAGACCACAGTGTTGGCACAGTTTGGTGAGAAGTGTCAGATAACTAAACAGCAGCCGGTCAGCCCCTTTCTCATCCTGCTCCTCCTCAATCTGACAGACAGCACAAGTAAGGGGTTAGGAAACTTATTTATTTTCGCTTTAGTAATTGTGTTGGTATGCGTCAGAGGCGGTGCTACCATTGGGTAAATGTAGGCAGCTGCTTAGTGCCCCAAGCTTCCGGGGCTCCATAAATGAAGCCAAAAATAAATATGTCTTGGTAAATATTAAACTTAATTTGGTAAAACACATTTTCTCTGTATGATTAAGCCATCTGGTTGCTGTAGACTGACAAATAATTTTCAGGATGGACTTAAAAAGAGGGCCCCCTGCCTATGTTCGCCTTGAGCCCCCAAACCGCTAAATCCGCCAATGGTATGTGTGGCCTTACATCTTCATAGTTGTCAGGGTGGATCTCTTTTTCTATGAGAGGCAGTAGATTTTCCAGACGATCTGAGAATTTATCTTCTTCTACCTCCAAGTACAGACCACAGATCTGAGCTCCAAGACGTCTTAATGTGGCCTAAGAAGAAACAAAAGACAGAGAAAGATTAGACACTAACATGACAAACAATTTCAGGTAATGTCACGTGTGCAATACTTCTGGGCAGAGCCCACAGTGCTGTACTGTTGGTCCAATCATAACCTTAAAAACTGGGTCACATTTATGTACTTTGTTCGTCTGAATGGGTGCATGTCTTTTCAGCTGCATTAAAACATTTATTCTACATGTATTATTCTAGAATTATGTTTTGGGATATAAATTCAAACGATAAAATATGTGGTTCTTGTACAGAATATTTCAAATTAATATTATTTGCTCCAATACACTAGCAAACAATTGTTTTTATAATTTTTTTTAAATGCAAAAGTATCATATTTGTAGTGTTGTTAATGTTTACAAAGGTGTTAGGAAAATATACATATTATCTTCCATTATTTAATCTCATAATCATGACAATATATTAGTCTAATGAGAATTGTTATATTTTGTGTGTTTTTCACTATGTGTTTTTTGAGTTTCAGAGAAATAGACATC
>JAVQKC010199705.1:0-11083 GCA_036025475.1 Philypnodon macrostomus | reverse complement strand
AATGATCCGGCAATTCGTTTTTGAGTTATCGCGTTCACAGCTAGGATCTGCGGACGCGGACGAACACCGACGTGATTCCATAATATCGGCGACACGCTGTTTTCGCCGATATAATTAGTGACAAGGTCCATTACCCCATATATTTATCCCACCCTCCCATATCTCCCATATAGGGCTATAGAATGTTGTGATGTAATTTGCAACACAGCGATTGTTTTAGGGAAAGCTTCAGAACAGAAAATATGATATCTGGCTGCTTCCCACTGGGACTTGACCTAAGCATTATTTATTATGAGCATAAACCACGGGAACTAATTACATGCAGAATCAGCATTCTTACACAACAGCAGAGCAAAAACACATTCTTCCTCTGACTTCAACAACACTCCTCTTTTTGTTGGCGCTCAAAAGCAAAAAAAACTAAGCCTGTGTTCAGACTACAGTCCAGTCTGTCTTCAATAATTACATTGTCCGGATATACACCGTGTAGCGGGTGACTTCTAATTAACCCTAGTAGCGTCATTAACATTTCACTAGTATACAGGCCTGCAGAGCAACAACAGCAAATGCCATGTATATTTTCTGCCAGCACTAGATACACACACTGCATATATAAAACACAGCCAGGGCTAAATAGACACCAGCTGCACCTGTACCATCAAAGCTTCAGGCCATCAGTAATGAATTGGATATAACCTTTTCCACAGCTGGACTGGCAATACTACAAATGAATGCATCACAGGAACATTGATTAGCATTTGCATGGTTTGGGTTTGGTGTTTTTTGGTCAAATCCATTTAAATAAGGACTATGTACCAGGACACAACTAAACTAAACTAAATCAGACATGTTTAAAGTGTGGCCCTGGGGAGAATCAATGCAACATTTCATATTTAACTGCTTTCAAGCTTCTACAATCAGACCGTAAGTTACTTAATGTAAAATATATTGCGGCCCCAATTCCGGACAGACTGAATATGTATACATTGTTTTGAGCTGGTTCTCAACTTGTGGCTCAGAATGAAGACTTGTTATTATCAAACATTGCTGCCTACTTTTCACATTTTCAGATATGGCCCTCACTAAATATTTAGGCATATACATACATACATTAAACTAAACTTGAGTACTAATACACTGAAAAAGTACATCAGAGATTATGTATTTATTCCCATTAGCCTAATGCAAAATGTACTTCAGCTGTAACCCAAACGTTCTAGATTGCAATTAAGATATCTTAAATTGAATCAATATAAAATAGTCCATGGACCTGAAAACGCATTTCTAGTTGGACTATTTAATCAATGTGTGACAATGACAGATTTTGATGTTGAATGAATACTGCACAATTTGTAGTTTGAACAATGTTGTGTTTCTTCTGTGTAGAAAGAGCTTGCGTAACCTCATCGGTACCTGTTCCAGAGTTTGAGAACCACAGCCCTACACAAGTCCAGATAATACAGACAAATGAGTCTCTTGTTATAAAAGACTTGAGACACGCCCTTACACCTCACAGTCTTGTTATCTGAATCACCGGTCCTCACGGTGACGGGGGTCTCACATTGACACCTGTCTTTTTGCACTTGCAGCTGGTGGGTGAGCAACAAGAGAGCCGCCCACTTCTGAGCCCTTCGATCGACGATTTTCTCTGCGAGACAAAGTGCGATGGAGTTTCCCGCCCGGTGACTTCCAACACGGCTGGTAAAGTATTTTTAATCATGCTAAACGGATCATTACTTTCCTCAAATGGCCTTTTTGACCTTCACAACACAGACCGCATAAAGGTATAGGAAGAACTGTACTGATAATTGCCAACTTAAACAGATGCATAATACCATCTTGCCGCTTCCACATGAGTTGGACCAAGATGAGTGAGCTGGACCGTAATTTATATGGTGATATGAAGAAGCAGATTGCTACTGACATGTATCATCCACCAACTGGCCCCCGACTGTGCTGAATCAGCCGGCAAAGTTACGACCAATTGAGACACTCTACAGCCTTCTTTAATTAGCATTTAATTTACACCTCCAAAAGATACACATGCAACAGAAAACACTACAACAATTTCAGCATTGACTGGTTAACACATTGTGGACTTTGCAGTAACTGATTTCTTGGTACTTTTAACAGTGATTGACTGCAGTGGGCTGGAATGAGCAAATACAGGAAAAATCAATGGTGAAAATAAAACAGGAGCTCAAATACTGTAAGGCTTAAATGTTGTAGATTTACTTTGAATGTGTTCTGTAGGTCTTTTTATCAGCACATTTCTCAGTATCCATATGAGCCAGCTAAGCACTCCTAACAAAGATCAGATATTACAGTCTACCTAGTACAGTGTTCTTGGTCCTTAAAGAACAAGCACAATTTAGGTTGGGTTTCAGCAGCAAGGGCATTTTTTTATATGTTCCGAGTGCATTTGCATTTCTCTCATCAATGTAATTACATGTCCTTTTAGTATAGTACCCTTGGTTGCTACGAGTTATGTTTGCATGTAGCGTTCACATAGGTCTGTCAGCAAACAAAGGAAAACAAATGACTGTGGCGGTGCAAGTGGGCTGCTCACTTCTGTAGGAGCTAAATTTAACAGATTAAAGATGAATGGAACCAACGCCACCCAAGGGTGTGTCTCAGGAAATATTGCGAACAAGGCGTCAATATGAGTAGGGCACACGGTGAGTATCTGACAGAGGGCAGGTTAAAACAATCATCTTTACTGAAATGTAATAAGGAAATCTTAATATGACTGTGGGAGGAAAATGATTCAGACAAGAGCTTTGATTTCGAAAAATGTGTTTTCAATCTTAAAAAAAGCTTAATTAGTAAAATATAAGACTAATATATTAAAGTTGTAATAATGTGATGATCAAAAATACTAAGGGCAGCTAGCTGGGCACACCTGTGGAGGGGTGCTACCACTGACTCACTTCAGTGAACACAGCAGACGTCACGGCAAGACGTCTAAACTCTTGTGAACCAGTGCACCAACTCACATGCATATGGGGAGACCTCACCCACGTGGTTAGCCCAACCACCAGTATGGCACCCAGCGTCACTGACAGAAAAGGAAAACCGTTAAACAGGGCCCAGTTTGTCAACTGCATAAATGAGCTAACAATTGTCAAATGTTAATGCCAAACAAAAATACACAAAGTGTATGGCAAAGCTACTACTACTCACTTTAGTTACACTTAATGTAATGTACAGACAACAGGGAAATGTTTGTACCTGGCTAAGCAACAGAAGCCCTGAATATATTTCGGGACCAAACTTTCACCCTAAAGGCAGCACCATGGCAATAAAAGTTTAAGTTGCTAAACAGTATTTTTACATGTGAAAAGGGAGAATTTCCTGTACAAGCAAATGACACAGAGCAGCAGAGAACACGACCAGTAAAGCAGTGTATAGTGTCTGATTAGGGGTGGGCTTAAGGCAGGGCTGAGGTGAGTACTTCACCCCACTACATATAGGTCAAGGTTAAAAGCATGTGCCAATTCCACTAGATTACTTCTTATGCTAAGTAAACTGTGCAACAATTCAGGTTTGATGCATTCCTTTGGTTTATGAAGGAGCCAGATATGTGTTTTTCAACCCCCATTTCCACCATTTTCCTTTTTTTGTGAAAAATTCAGGAAAAAAGTGCCAAAACAATCAGCATCACTTCCCTTTCATGTACAGCCTGCAACACTTTTCTGAAACTCTTCAGGCATCCTTCCCCAAGAGTGTACATCTCTTGATTTGTAATTGTACTTGTCATATAAAGTGCAGCAGGCATGGAAGGCAGGCACACTCTCTAATTACTCTGAGATTTGAGTCAACAAATGCACTCAGCTGGTTGTCATGAAACAGCGGCACACCAATTATGCAGTCATTCAGTCTGTAGTTTGAAGCTCACTTTGCACCAAAAACACACAGCAAGGCCTTTCAGAAAGTGGCAAAAAAACAGGGTCTCACATCATTAAAAACAATGCTTTACCTTATGTTCCAATTTCAAATCAGGTTGACAATGCAAAAACACATAACACAATGGCCTTTCAAAAATGCAATTTTCTAAATAAAGCAACAACCTGAAAGTGCCTTTAAACAATGGCAACATGCTGACTTTGGTGAAAATGAAAAGCACTATCATAAAAAAACAGAACACAAAGACTAGAATAAATGAGGCAGGAAAAGGATCTTCATATATTGTATTTGAAATATAATAGTCTATGACTAAAAACGTCCTCCTTTGATGCTCAACCAACCCAAGGTTAACGTACCTAATTGACAAGCCCTTTGGACCCTGCTTCATCCTGCTCAATCTATGCCGGGCTGTGATCAATTTATACCTGCACAGAGTAGTGGGACATTTATAGATATCTTGAATTAATTGAAGAAAGATATATTTTTCTTTTCTTTTTTTTTTTTAATTATGCAAAGTCACGTTTTTTAATATAGTTTATAGTTTGAGTTATGGGATTAATTACTAAAGTTTAAAACATGTAAGTTTTATCTGACCCTATTCTATGATGTAAAGTATGTAATATGTCATAATTTATTTACTTTAGTCCCTCCCCTGGCCTCTACAGACTACAGATACCTTACATCATAGAACAGGGTCAGACAGTCAATTTTAAGCATTTTCTATTTTCATATTTTACAGTTTTATGAACAGCACCTTTAAGGACAGTATGGGACACAGTGGCACTAAAACTTGTGTCTTTTTAAAGTTTTGTCTTCGACCCTGGACCTCCTGGACCTCAGTGAACCTGGAGAGAGAAGGAACAGTAAAGACAAGAAGATCACTCTGGTGTCCCGGGACAATGGCCAGAACAAGAACAACTCCCACCGGAAAAAAACTGACGAGACTGAGCTCATCCAGGTCGAGGTAGAGCGGACAGCGTCGGACACAAGGACCCAAGAGCGGGCATCACTGGACTCTGGTAAAAAACACTAATACAGGTTTCATTTACTTAGTTACATTGATTAGAGTATCAATGCACAAAATGGTTTACTTCTATTGTTCAAAATATATTTAACAATCCATAAAAAAGTGTAGTGTAAATAATAAAGTCAGACTTGGATTGGCTCTAGTTGTTACTAAAACCATATGTTAAAGATACAGTTTAACATCTACATAGGATGATACTGATGTGGAGCAGATACTGATGTTGAGCAGATACTGATGTAAAGCAGATACTGATGTTGAGCAGATACTGATGTTGAGCAGATACCGATGTTGAGCAGATACCGATGTTGAGCAGATACCCTATTTTTGACTTACTTGAGTAATTATTTGAATGACTGCTTGTACTTCTATTTGGGTGATAGTATTTTGAAGCAACAATACTAGAGTACACATTTTAGCTGTAAACTACCACCTCTGCACAATGTCCTCATTCACAGCCATCTCCACACTGTTTCACTACATCCATTAATCTCTCTGCATGTTCCCCCTGAGGTCCATAACAACTCCCTTTCCCATCATCCCCTGCAGAACTGACCTCGTACATGTTAAAACAGGTCTATCAGCACTTTAGCCCATACACAACAAAGAGGTGAGATGGTTTATATTGGTTATATAGTTAATTATGTTTGTATTAGCAGCAAGTTGTAAAGGTTAAAGTCTTCCATGATAACTAAGTATGCAGAGCCAGAGCACAGATGGAATGAATAATGCATGCTAATGTGATGAATGAGTTACAAAATAAATTCAGCTAAGGTCAGCTCATTTAGCCCCCACTGGTTTTGTGAACACGTATGTTTAAAAGGGACAATGTAGATTGACTTGTTTTAGCTTTGATTAGAAATAAGATTAGTTTATATTTGCATAAAATAGAGAAATTGTAAAAACATTGACATTAATGCAACCAACCATGTTTTGGCTATTAAGTAATTCATATTTTGCTTGTTATTTCTAACTAGTAACCATCACAACTCAGCTGGATAAATGGGAAGATCTTGAACCAAACAAGGAGCGAAACAGCAACAAAAAGTGGAAACTGGAGAGACGGCGTTCTTCTAAAAACTCATCCAACGAGTTTCTTTGGTAAGTGTCCTCAGATCTTCCAAATAATATCTATGACAGATGTGCCATACTAACTTATATTTGTTCGTCTACTCTAGGTCCATAGACTGTAAAAGTCAAATTGAGCCCCTGAATAAAAACGCACTGGAGTTAAATACCAAAGCAGAGATAGAATCCTCTGCCCTTGCTTCTCAAGTGAGTTATTTATTGTGAGAAAATATATATATTCTGTATATGTAACTGTTTAAAAATGAGAAAGCTTTTGTCTTAAACATGTTCTGAGCTTGCACTAATGCTGTATTCCAGTTGTTCAGTTGTAAAAGTGTATTGGACTCAACTCAGCAACCCAACATGGCTGTACCCGATTTTTCAAGAAAAACAGCGTAATATCTAAATATCTATGAGCATGCTACTGTGAGGCATTTGGGCATCTGTAAAATGTGCTAAAATGTCTGTTGTTGCTAATCTTGGTAATGGCTGCATGAAGCTGTTAAGTAAACAACTCGAAGGCATTAACTCGAAAATGTCATCGTTCCAAGGTGTGACTTTCAACCTCAGATGACAACTGGAACACAGGCCACATAGGAGTATTGTGTAACTGATAAACTGATAAACATGTAAGCTAATGTAATGTAAAAAATGCACCGTGTTCTGTGAGAACCCGTGGTTTTGTCCTAACACCTTCAATTCTTCCATTTCAGCTCAACAGACAGTATATTAGTGGACAACATGTAAGCCTCTCTATATGCACCCTTTCACACAATATCTCGAAAGACTTCTACATTTGCACCAGGAACGCAGCATCACATCATCTTAATCTATTAAAAAGGGGCACTTGTTCAAAGCAAAAACAGACATACGTAGATATCGAGGAATTTCGGCATCCTGTTGATTCCTCCTTTGTGGTGCTACGAGGTCCAAATGTCAAGAGCTTTCCTCCCAGGTTGATGTCTCTGTGTAGGCCTGCAGCGTACGGGGGTCTTGTTTCCAGATGCCATTATTAGATTAATAGTTTGTGAATAATTCAGCAGCTTTACTCTGAGCCCATTAGCGTTGATCCCACCAGGTTGGCTAAGCATACATCGCATTTTCAGTGATCTGATAAATAATAGATTTTGGGATTAAACATAGCTGTCCAGAATGAAAGCAAATTATTGGCCGAGCAAAGACCTACATAGTAGCTCACTGATCCTGGTGCTATAAAAGGTGAATTAAGTTTCCTGATATGTTGAACAAAGACAAAATGTGCAAACATTTTAATACTTCTCGTGTGCCAGTTGCATTACACCTATATGTACTTTACTTTAGTTAAGAATTAGGGCTGGGCAATGTAAGATTTTATATTAATTACCATTATTGTGTCTTCATGTGATATGGATTTTTCTTGATATTGATATATTGATAAATGAATGGGATGAATATATAAATTGGACTTATAGAATTTATAATACAATCTTTGTACACTTTATAAATGTAATTTTTGCTTGAGCCGTTGGTCAAATTGCCCAGTCCAAAGAATAAGTGAAAAAGCATAATAACTTCACTGCCCATGAATAGAGTGATTAGGTAACCTCAATTAATCTTGCATAATGGCATGCTGTGGAGATGGGAATAGCTGTAGATAATGGCAGCCCTCACAGAAGGAAGCCAGCAGTTGACGTCAGTCTGTAAGAACTCAGATACATATAGACATCACAGCTGTAGGTCAAATCACATCTGGGCATTAAGGTTATGTGAAAATGACCCCTTACAGTCACTGTGCAGGTGTAATGCACCGTCATGTAAAACATCACTTATTTCACCACACCATTTGTAATGAATGCATCATTTTTTTAAGCAGTACAGGGTTGTTTCATGTTGAGGACTTGATATTGCATGTGCAGGTGCACGGGAGGAGTGTGAGAGCGGCTGGTTGAGATGCATGGCGTTTGGATGTGGCTAGGCTGAAGGGCTAAAGAGGAGTGAGATGCTGACAGTAGTGAATCTGTTGGGCGTCTTAAGCATGTCAGGGCTTTGTGAAGGAAGGATATTTCCTGAGAAAGCAGAGAGGCTGACCCTGCAGCTCTCTCTGCCTGTCTCCCCCTCCAGCTGACAATGTGTATGTCACGTGCCACATAGATGTGTGCGTCCATGTGAATGTGTGTTTATGTGAAAATATGTAGAGTTTGTGCATATATGTTATAGTGTTTATGTGCATGTGTCGCAGGCTCGCCTTACAAAGGAGCAGCGATGGGGCAGCGCCCTCCTGTCCAGAAATCAGTCCCTGGAGGAGGAGTTTGAACGAGCCAAGGCTGCTGTGGAGGTAAGCAAAGTGCTGCTTAACACATCTATCATCTGTCGCCCTAAGCCCAGGCTGACAGGATGTTATCAAGTATACAAAGTCAAAGGAACTCTTATGGTCCATTCGATAATGGTTTAGCCTGATAATAACCACATTAATGTAGACAATTTATAACAATGTGTCTCTCTTGTTTGTTAAATCATAACTACATCCTGCCAAGTGTTACCTTAGTTGATGTCAAACATGCACACTCAAGTTCACAGTAGCTGACCTAGAAAAGTAGTTATGATGCTATGAAAAGTAGTATGATAACTTTCCACCAGATAACAAAGGACAGAAGGCTACAACAGTTATCAGCTGCTCTCTTTATCGTCATGTGTGATGGGTTGAGTTGTGAAATATTTCTAAGGTTCATGTGATATCCAGACACAAAGCCAGGCACTTTGACAGCATCAAAGAAAGCCCTCAGGTACTACTAGCATCACCTCTCTATAGGAGAAAAGCGTTTGTTCTCAAGTCTTGAACATTTACTCTTTGGAATCATTGCATAGAATAATTTCACATTTCCTCAGATATATTTTGATTTGTTTTGCAGTAGTTATGAACTTTCCATCATCTCTTTTTATAGCAGAAAACTATTACATTTAGGTCTGCAGCATTTCCAAAGAGTACAGTGGACATCTTTGTAATGGTCAATAAATAATAAAACGGGGCCAGAAATTGGTGGGAACTCAACAAAGTGGACAGAGATCCTTTTGGAAAATAGTTCCTCTGATGTGAAAATGACACAGGGTAGAACACAAATGGATGACAGTTTTTGTATTATGCTTGTTGACATCTGAAGCAATTGCCAGAATCAGCCAAAGTGCCAGGCCCGGCTCCAGACTCAGAGACTGTCAAATGCATGCCCCGACCGAGTTAGTGCTGAAGACACATCTGACATGATCACATCGATTAGAGGAGCTGTGCAAATGCATACTCATCCACACTTAAATTACAACATAGGACAAAACAGTTGAGAGAATATTTGATCAGGAGCCCAGCCTTTCACCCAGTCTGCTTCAGCGGCTAAAGCTATCCCAAAAAGTGAACAGACCAAAAATGTAACTCTTAAATATAATTGATTGATTTTTAAAATTTTTTTATTCTGCATTGATAGTAAAAGGATCCGGAAATCTCACCAGAAAAGACATGCCATATTTCCATATTTATACCATACCACATTTAACTAACTACTTTCTTCCGATAGTTTGAGTGCTCTGAACATAGTTGAAACATAGATTGAAGAGCTTTATAGCCATGTATTTTCTGTCGGTAGAAGGCTATATCTACGTCACTCACATTAGTACAACATCAATTAATCCAATGACAGCCAGGATGTTATTAAATAGAGAGCCTTGGGGACAGTTAAAGGGTAATAATGTGGTCTGAAAAGGCTGTGTTTTTGCAGCTGGTCACAGAAAAGCACTCCCTCAGCGCCAATAAAGCTGCAGTGAAAGTTTAATTAAAATGCCCATTGCTTTGCTTTTCCTCAAGCAATAGTATTGGTATGTGTTAGTATGTTACAGAGCCACGCTATTGGAGGTAATAATAATGGTGAATTTGATGCTGGTAATCCCTGATATATACTGTATATAGGGCATTGTAAAGCACAATATAAATCAAATCCATTTTATTTTATTTTATTTTTGTATTTATTTTTTATTTTATTTTTTTATTTATTTTTTGTATATATATATTTTTTTAATTATTATTATTTATTGTTATTATTATTTTATTATTTAATTTTTTTATTATATAGGTGACTGCAAATCTCAAAGAAACTAGAAACTGAAAACTCTCTCAGGCCCAAAGTAGCTGGAGAAAGGCTCAAGGCCCCCTCGAGCTGTGACAGAATTAAGTAATTTGATATAAAAGAATGAAACAATGGCTTATTCTTCTTAACACTGTACCATCTGTAACATCTAAACAAAAGTCACAAAGGGGCCACTCAAATCCAAACTAATTAAGTGGAAGTCACTGTCATAAATTAAGCAAGGCCTGTAATCGTTCATGCGGAGATGTTTTTAATACAGCATAGTGCGACCTTGACACCATCGTAAAAGGTAATATATTGCCAGTATAGCCTTTTTCCAGTTCTTCCCTGACTGCATCCTGTTTTAGTCTGTCTGACCGAGGATGTGGCCTCAGCAGCACAGCAGTGGGTGGCTCATTAACATTAAAGGCCAGGACAGCCCTGCTCTGGAGCTGAGGCAAGAGTTTGTTATGAGCACACTCTGTGTCACTGGTAAATATGGAGACTTGTAATACAAGCCTTCCGGGCCTGCACACTGGAGAAGTTAACTCTGTTTGTGAGCTCGCAGTCACACAATAAAACACAAATGTATTTTTAGAATCACACAAAGAAGGTCAAGAGCTTCAAAAGAAATTGTTTTTCATCCTAGATTTGTATTTTTATTTAAATATTTAAAACTGCAGTATGAAATATCTTTGTATTTGAGCAAAAATAATTACTCAGGTAAAAGTACAAGATAAACAAAGAAAAATGAGACCCTACGTGAGCTATTAGGACACTTTTATGAATTCTTTATTGTTCATTCTTTTTGAATGATTGGTATCTGTTTTTGTTTTTACTCTTGCTACGTGACCTTACTGTTAGTCAATTTTAAAAGCTGTAACACTTTGAGACTTCATTGAAATGTAAAGTGCATTACAAATAAAATGTATTATTATTGCCGCGGGTCGGTGGTTCGAGTCCCTGCCCGTGCATATGCTGTCAGGCCCTCCTGTGG
>JAVQKC010199695.1:0-23928 GCA_036025475.1 Philypnodon macrostomus | reverse complement strand
TAGATCTTGGTGGGTTAGAGCTTGGTGGGTTAGAGCTTGGTGGGTTAGACCTTGGTGGGTTAGAGCTTGGTGGGTTAGACCTTGGTGGGTTAGAGCTTGGTGGGTTAGAGCTTGGTGGGTTAGACCTTGGTGGGTTAGAGCTTGGTGGGATAGAGCTTGGTGGGTTAGACCTTGGTGAGTTAGAGCTTGGTGGATCATTTTAGATTTCCGTTACTAGTACATTTTAATGTGTTCAAACAGAAGTTAATAATGATATTAGTCCCTGGTTAGGAAAATATAGTGCTTTATATGGGTCGATTTATTTAACCTAGCTCAATATGATTGTTAAACAAATGCAATTCTCTGATTGAACATGGTTATTCATGGATAAACATGGAACAATACACTAGCTTCTCACCAACTCTACAACTGGGACTTCATGGGCAACCCTCTGACTCACCCCACCCCCATCCTGTTGCACTGTAAAATTCCAAAGACCTCACAGCTTTCTATTCCTTCCCTCTCGATGTCCCATTTTATCGGTTTAGCCACATTTCAGGACGTCTGCATAATCCCAGTCTTGTGATTCCCTCTCGGGTGATGATGTGCTGGACAGGCCCAAACTCATCCCATGTGTTAGTCAGAGTGGAACTATATATGATGCATTTTGAGGTGAGGGCTAACGGGAGGACAATAGAGCCCACAACCTCCTCAGTGTTATACATCTGCCAATAAACACCAATGACACAACCGTTCTCATACATAGGCAATGTGTGTTCAGTGTCTTGCCCAATGACACAGCAACAGTATGCACAAGCTGGAGTAGGATTCAACCCTCGTTATAGGACGACCGCTATAACACTGCCACCCCACTCTCATCCTACAATTTTTGCATTCATTAGAAGTAGTGAATCTAAATTGGGCCTATAGTTTAGTGGTTATTGACTGCATGTCTCTGTGTCAGCCCTACGACTAACTGTCCAGGGAGCGAAAAAGAAGCGTCTATAACAGTAAACTACTTCAGATGTTTGATCATGTATGTAAAATCAATTGATAGAGCTGGTTCAACTATAGATATAAGCTTCAGGGTGGACACTCAACAGAATGGATGGTGTATTGGACAGCGTCACTGGATTGAGCTTTTGACCCACAGAGAGCAGCCAAAGGACGTACACCCAGTCTTAAAACAGATAAAACTTTGGTGATAAGGAACACTCCTCTGTCCCTCCCACAATGTCACACGAATTTCACATACATTTAAAAAAACACCACACCGGCTGGCTTTGTCTTTTTATATGTGATTTGCTAAGGTCAGTTTGTGGCCTAGGTTCAACAGAAGTGTCAAAATATCAAAAGACAAATGCATTGTACCTCAACATCTCTGGCCATATAGAAGCTCAGGAAAACGGCATCATGTTAGGCTTCAAGGGGATTTAGCCCTGGTTTAGATTCAGTTTAGTCCAGTTCAGTCAACAATACTTGGGCCCTAGTTAGTCCTGATTTAGTTTCAGTTTATGAGTCCTGGTTTGGCCCTCCCTAACTGGTTTAAACCATAGTTCAGATTTGGTTTGGACCTGGTTTAGTCTTGATTTAGACTAGGTGTCCTGATTAAGACCTGGTTTAGACAGAGTTTACACATAGTTCTGGCTTTGTCCTAGTTTAGAAATAGTCTAGTCCTGGTTTAGTCCTGGTTTATTTAGACTTGGTTTGGGTTCTGCTTGGTTTGGACTAATTAATTATCAATATCTTGATTTTTACCTTGAAGTTTTGATGAAATAGTGGCCCATTTATGCCAAAATAGTGGACCACAGATTGTCATATTAAAAAGGTGTAGTCTGTACATTTACAACAGTAAAACCTATTGACTTCCTGTTCTAAGATGTAAAGACTCACAAACTCACATTGTCACTCACAAAATCTGATTTGATGTTGCTGTAGAGGCCAGGGGATGGACTAACTTTTATTCACACAATTGAAATGTATTTACGACACCTTTAATTAATAAAAACATGAGAAAATATTGTGACATCAATCATCATAGCACCCAGTTTGAAATAGCCCACTGTAGTAGATGCCACAAATACTGTAGCGAAGGTTCCCCGGGGATTCTCAACGGTTTATAGGCCAGGGAAAATAGGGGATTCATGAAACACCTTTATGACAGGTGGTAAACATTAGCTTAGCACTCAACTAACGTGGCTTCACTGCCCCATGAGTCATCAAAGGTGTAGTCTGTAAAGTAGGTAATCTGTCATAATTATGATTTTACTTTTGTCCCTCCCCCTGGCCTCTACAGCAACATCAAATCAGACTTTGTGGGCATTTTTTCTTTTGGACTACGCCTTTGAGAAAGCCCCACTGTGGAGATACTGGCAATGACTCACCCCAGAATATTCAGATAGGTGTGACATTCAAGGACTGGCTGCTGCAGCGAGTGGTAACAGGTGGTCTGTGGAATAGGCACAAAGCACTAGTTATATTATGATGAAAACGATTTTATTTTGGCTAAATATTGTTTATAAGTGAAAATGTAGGCGCTACCCAACAGCTATTTCCAGACTTATTGAAAAGAGAACACTAGATAGAACTTGCCAAAGCCCTAAAGATTAACCAAGGTTGGTCTGTGAAGTGAAAACCAGGTGCAATCTGGGAAAATACATCAATGATATTCAAACTCATACTGAACAATACAGGGACTACACCAGGACTGAATCACATCAAGTCAATCTTTAATGTAAATAGTGTATAAGGGTATAGAAAGCGGTAAGAGCTTTGATTTCCCCAGGCTGTCAATTGTGCTGTGAATTTACTGAATTTACAGAGTCTGCAAGTCCTCCTTGTGTTTCCATGGGTTCTCTTCAAAAACATACCCTCAAACCAAATTGCTTAGTGAATGAATGTGAATGGTTGTGTTTTAATGCATGTCCTTGTGTCAGCCTTGCAATTGCCAGCACCTAAGGCCCCTAGTTGCCAAGCTAGGCTCCAGTCACACACAACCCCTAAATAGAATATGGTTGAATGAATTGCCTGGTTTTACATTTCAAGTTGATTTTTCAGCTCTCACACTTTACCGTACTAAACCTGATTACCATACAATGTCTTTTAAGTCAAATTGTCATCAGTTAAGTGAATGCTTCCCGTTTAATTACCCTTACCCTGAGCTCAAGACACAGTCCATTTTACAACAGCCAGGGTCGGTGCGTTCATCATTCATTTTGTTTTTATAGTCATGTTTCTGGGACGTGAATGGGTGCTCAGCGTGAGCAGTGTCAGAGGTGTCTCTGGCCACATACCGGTGCAGAGGGCTTCTGTGAAGAGCCGCTCCCAGCTCAAGTATCTCTTGCCATTTCACCGGTCAACCCAAGCAGCAGGGGCAATTGGCATAATACACTGGACACACAAGGCAAAGTGTAGGTTAGTGACTTGCCTAGTACCGCACTATTTTGTATGGCTCCAGTCAACTAAAGTCATGTTCATCAGAATGATTACTCGAGGCAGTAATGTGACAAGAGATGTAAAGTTGATAGACAATTATGCTAACCAAACAATCAACCTTAAAAGTACTGTGGTTATCTTGAATAAAGAACTAAAATAAATTCTCTCTTGATAAAAGGTTAGTCCACTAAGACCTCACTGACCGATTAGTCGACTAAAGTCTGTCAGCCCTACTACCAGTGGTCTGCATGTCACATTTAAGTCTTCGCTAATGCAAAAAATACACAAAACAAATCGAAGTCTGTAACTGATGTGAAATAGGCCTATAGGTCCTACTAACGAGAGCTCGAGCACCACCGTTTCAGAGCCTTATGTATATGTCATTTACTGGGTTTTCACTCACTGAATAAGAACAGGCTAATCAAAATAGTTAGAATCACTTGGTTACATGGGCCCATATACAGGAAGGACTGCATTTTATACAACTTAGATCATGTGCATAACTCCCCGGCCATTATGAAGCTTGAATGTGGAGCGAGGTGTGGAGCTTATGGAGTGACTGTAAAAATGGAGACTAGACAAAAATCAGTCACATGAAGGACTTTGTGTGTTTTTTCTCACTGGCCACTGTAGGCAATCAGTTTTATTTTTATGAAAATCACTACAAAATGAGTGTGTACTTTAACATGGCATCAGGTGAAGCGCTTCAGTTAAAATGTATACATAAAATCCAACTGGCTAAAGTGGCTAGTGAGTAAAAAAAGTGCTACTAGCAAGAATCATACATAAAATCTTGTAAAGCCTGGGCAATTCTGCTGCAGATATACAGGACTGATTGAACAATGTAAGAACACATACTTTTACTAGTTCAATCCAAAATACAGTTAGAAATCTATGTAAGTAACCTATCCCAGCAACTATGGATCCTTACATGAAAGATTAGAGAAATGAAACCAATCTTAACATGCTTGTTTCGGGTTGGGGAGACATCTCAGTAGTAGGAGAGAATATGCAATACCACGTGAAGTACACGCAGACTTCCACAGAGGGAGTTGTTGTCGCCTGGTGGCCATGTTGAGAGGCAGGGGTGCTCAACTAACCACTCAGCCCAGAGGGAACTAGTCCAAGCATTTACTCATTTTGTTATGGCTTACAAAAAAAATAAGTCATTGAAGTGTTTCTCTGAAAGACTGAAAACACACGGTTAAAAAAAAAATGTGACATTATTTATCCAGGTCAAACTGACAAAAGCTGTAAATAAATTTGTGACAGACCAGAGGCATGCCTTTTATGTAAAAATACTCCCGAGATCCAATACCAGCACAGAAATAAAGACATTAGAACTTTTTTTTAAAACAAGTGCAACATGGGTTTATTGTCAAACTGGTTATTAAGACATGAACTTGATTAATGCCATATCAAAACTCAAACTCCGCTGTAGTAAAGTGCAGATTGTAATCAAGTTGCCCTGGGAAACCTAATCAGTTTTCTGATTTTTAAACTGTTGGGTTAAATAGACTATGCAATGTTTACCCTACAAAATGACGAGAAGCCCTTTTTTTTTTTTTTTTTAAATCCACACATCTAAAAGCTAATGTGCAAATGAAATAGTGGACAAAGCCTTACTCTGTACGGTGTCCGTCAGCTGGCATATACTAACTGCTTTTTTAGTTGTTCTTATGAATGAATGAGCTGAACATGCACAGTGACTTTGTATGCAACCTCCCTTGGCGTATGCTTTGATCAAAATGTGAAAAAAAACAAAATGGCATCGAAAGGTGGACTCCATGGAGGTCACGTCTGTGCACACTCCAGCGGCTGCGCACACTCCAGCGGCTGCAGACAGTTTGGCCTGCGTGGGTTTTTCTAACTGGTGGCAGTCGTGTGCATTTAGGAAACTCAAAACAAGCACCACTCCAACCCTCGTCCTCAAGCTCAAAATGATTTGCGTACAACAGAATGTGGCACCATCACACAGTCATTCAGAACAATGCTTTTTTTTTTTTAGATACTGAAGGAAAAAAACCCGGCAGCAATGAGGTAAAACACAAATGTTGTCATGAGATTGAGATATTGCACAGACAAATACAAGAAACAGTCTCCAACAGCATAGCCTGTGCATAGGAAGGATAAAGCACTTATGGTGTTTGCAGACGTTAAACTCTTCTCGTAAAGCTTTGTTATAGTACACTCAAGTGGGTAGAATCCTCAGCCTTGGCAGATATCCAGATTTGCATGACAATAACTAAACTAAATGCATTGGAAAAGTACAAAAAACGGGTGACCGAGAAAGGGTCCATGACTGTTACGGGACGAACGGGGAGGGGAAAAAAAAACTAAAAATATAACCTGAAGTCCCGGCATTTGTAGAAAAGTCTTTGAGAAGAAGAGATAAACAGGCAAAAAGCTGGGTTCAAGGGGAAACGGGGCGCTTGCATGGAGAAAATCTCTCAAGTTTCATTAATAAATAGCATTGTGGAATATGCAAAAAATAATACATTTCTAGAGCAAAAATATGTAAACCAGTCGCTTGGTTCATCCAAATATCTGAACGTCTCTGTCCAGATAAAACTGTGAGGAAGAACAGCGGTCATTCCAAACTTTTATTTTTTAATCCATTATGGTTGTGCACAGAAACATCTTTAGTCCAAGCAATTCTGCAACAAGACCCAGTTCATGTTCTGTCATTTCCTTGAATCCCTTGTGGGCCACAGTCTGGTTCAACCATTATCTGTGGAGTAGGACAAAGGTCTCCAGTTTCTCAGGGATGTTGCCCCGGTAGTCAAGGCGGTGCTTGACGATGGCCCTTGCGGCGAGGCACTGCAGCGTGGTGTGGTTGATGGGCTGGATGATGTTTCGGGCCAGCTCCTTCTCGTCCAAGAGGTCCAGGGCGGTCTGCTGGAAGGAGTTAGTGCTGTCGAAGTGGGTCCCGCTGGAGATGAGCAGGTTCATGATGTCGGGGTGACCGTTAGAGGCTGCGATATGAAGCGGGCTAGAAGGACCGGTTCAAAAATATTAGAATTATGTAGTTAGCACTGGAGTCATTCACGGTACATTCGCTTAAATTAGCTCACACTTAAGCATCAAAACAACTCAACAATTTTTTTACAAAAATTAATGGATTAATTGCCAATATGCATCTACATTTGAAGTCCATCCAGGTATCTGAAAAGTACAGCGTCTCAAGTAGCAGTGTGCAGTCCTGTGGTTTCTATGACTACCTTAATTCTGAGATCAGTGCTAACCATGTCTGCAAATATTCCTTCTGTTCTTTTTCTACGTCTGTCTGATATTTATACAATGTTAAATGATTAATCTATACATTCAGTGCAGTACGTCATAAAAATTGATTAAATGCCACCAGACCTGTTGTCATCTTCATCTCGGCAGTTGACATCTGCCCCACACTCGAGGAGGATGGAAGCCACGGTGAGAGAGGGGAACTTGCAGACGGGATACCGGCCCACGCAGGTAGTGTTGCGGTCGACTGCCAAGTGGAGCGGTGTGTAGCCATTTTTGCCACATGGCTGGAGCTTCAGGAACCTTGGTAGAAAATGGGAAATCTTTAATATACATGTGATAACCAGCACTAAAATACATATTTAAAAAAAGTATACTGTAACTAGATCTATTTTAATAATAATAAAACAAATTCTCAATTGCCTTTTTTTAGAGGTGACCAATAAAATAATAATTGAAGTTAGGGTCTGGGAGGTTAAGCTTAGACAATATTCTGCTTCACTAATGTAGCAATATAAAATGAGATCCTAAAGCCCACTTAATTATAGTTTAAGTAAGCTATAATTACTATCTTTCCTAATGAGCTCCACTTTCCAAAGTAGAGCTGTCACTTTGCAAAGTCACTCTCACTTCCGTCTACAATACCCAAGTTGATTATAAAAATGCACTGGCTTTTGAAGCATGCTGGCAGAAAACAGGCACAAACATACTTATAAATGGTCTCCTTCTTGAAATGATCCTGTTCTGCAGTACATGGCACCTTCTCCAGCAGACAGATGAGGTGCAGGATGATCGAGAGAGCCTTGCTGAGATGCCCTGGGTCCGGGGTCATTGGCCCGCTTTGCCTAACCGCTCTCTCAATCTCTAGCACGCTCTTAGATAGTATTCCCATTAAGTCATCAAATGACACCGATGTCCCCAGCAGCCCCTTGGCCCTGTCTTGGAGCATGAAGGAGAAGAGTTCTGCGAATGACAGCAGGCTGGAGGCGGTCATGGGACTTAGGGGGTCTAAGTTGCTCTGTTGCATGTCCAGGGCGTACTTCCACAGGTTGATACAGCGCTCAAAGTTGCCCGAGTCGGCGTACACGGCCCCCCTGTAGCGGATGTAGTAGGAGGTGTCGGGATGCTGTGGGCCCAGGATCCTCTCGCGAATGAGTAAAGCCTGCATTCTCATCTCGTCTGGGTCAGATATGAGACCGTCGAGCTCCTCTCCATTAGTTACCTGTGGATAAACAAAACAAGAACAAATAATTATAGTTTCTGTTTCATGATAGACAAGTGGATCTTAACCTGTGGTTCATGGGCAACTGGAGATTCATTTTTTTGGTCCAGTCCTCAATAAGTCCTGATTTTGGTCCTCATTAACCCTGTTAGAGGTTAGACACAGAAAGTGCTTTGGGAAGGTGTTGTTTTTTGCACAGTTCAATACGACAAAACATGCATCTAAACTGGGGTGGTCTCAATGAATATCAATAAAGAGAGTTGCACCAGGAAGGCATCAAATATCAAAATCTGTATATCACTGCATTTTGTCATGCCTCCCAACAAACAATTCTAGGTTTAGAAAAAGATAAATCCTGTTTAATCCATTGCTCACCTCTCTGGCATAGTCATACGCCATGATCAGCTGCTTTGGTTCAGGCTTGTGGACGATGTTGTTGCTGTCCATATACCTGAGGTCCATGGCTCTTTTCCAGTATTTCAAAGCCCCGAGTAAATCTCTCTTTTTGTCCACAAAAGTGGCTCCAAGGAGCTCCAGGGCATCAATTCGTTCCTTGTGACTTGTCTGCAAAGAGTAATTTAACGCAATAGAATCACATATCTGTAAAATTATTGTCAAAATCGATTCTGGTCTCATGAACGTTCCCATCATTTTAAAAATACCAAAGGTTTAACCTGTTGGTGTGTCGTTAGGTAGTCCACGATGTTTGTGTGACCCGTTACACTCGCAGACAGAAGTGGTGTCATGCTATATCCGTCCTGCTCCATGGTGGCTCCAAACCGCAGCAGCATCCGCATAATCTCCAAACTCCCCGACTCAGCACAGTCATGAAGCGCTGTGTTGCCTGGTACAGGAGAACAAAGTTAGAATTGTATACAGCATCCAAACTTAGCTTGTATAAAGATTATTGTAATGATGTACAAGCACAACAATCAAATGACAGTAATAAACACTCCTCTCCGCCATGACTTCCCAAACATTCAGTATGTAAGATAATAATGGATCGCAGAGAATCACAGCTGACCAGAATATGTATATGAAGGGTGTAGGACTATAATTGAATAAGTAACACATATTTAAGAAGGGAAACTAGAATCTTCAAGACACACCCACAAGACATTTCATGTTGAAGTCAGCTTCACAGTTTTCACATTGTGAAACCAGAAGGTTGTGTTATTCTGTTGAGTCATGTCACTGAAGACATTGGTTGAGCGCCTAGAGATGATAGCTTCACTAGAATATTTATGTTCATGCAAATAGTAACATGTCCCAGTAGTAAACAGACTGACCTTTGACACTCTTCCTGTTGACATCTGCCCCTCGCTCCAGCAGGTACTGGGCTATCTCCTTGTGGCCCTTGTAGCAGGAAATCATGAGACACGTGTGGCCGTGTCGGTTAGCCACCTCTAGGTCAGCCTTGTGCTCCACTAGGTATTTAACAATGTCCAGGTGGCCGTCGAAGCAGGCTGCCCTCAGGGGCGTAGAGTTTGTTAGTGTCGTGCTGTTGACAGAAGCACCATGGCCCAGCAATGACTGGACCACTTTGAGGTGTCCAGCGGCTGACGCGGCCCACAAAGGCGGCGCTCCCTCTATGGTCTCCCCGTCAAAGTTCACTGATCCACCGATCTCCACAGAGGCACAGCAGCACTCCAGCAGGTACTCCACCAGGTCCAGGTGTCCGTACCGGGCGGCCATCAGCAGTGGCGTGGCCCCGTTTGTTTTCTCGCCCATTAGTTTGGTCACTTCGTTCCCATCTTTGTTCTCTAACAGTTTTTGAAGCAGCCGCAGCTTTCCGTCTCTGGCCGCGTTGAACACTGCAGTCTTTAAATCCATCTCAAGAGAATCGTCCTCACTGAAATAAACCCTCAGTGATGTCCATAAAAACAGGCAGCGAAACTGGCCGCTATCGCTGCCGTAGACAGCCTTTGTTTACAGTAAGCCCAGGCTCTGCTGCTAGTGCAAAACAAGCGAGCACCCCGCGTTTGGCTTAAAGGTCGAAGTACCTACATTAACAGGAGTGACTTTTAATGGGTTTTGTTCGAACCTTGCGTTAATGTGTAACAACCCTGCATATAACACGCAGACTGGAAAGCACCCTTTGTCCTGAAATGAACAGTAGCTCATCCACTTCCTTGATAGACGCAGCTAACCAACTAGCTTCGCGCAGCTGGACTAGCTTCACCTTAAACCTCTCGGTCGGAGGTTACTGGGCTTTTGACAAGACTAGCTCGCCTCGTGTCACAGTTTCAGGACGTCAATCTGAGATATTTTATGGCCATTTTGTCAGAGGGACGAAAACAGTAAATCCACCTCCCCCGTATCGCTGCGCTGTTGTTAGCTTTAGCTCACCCAGCTTTAACGAGAGGCAAAAAGCCAAGGAACACGCCAAATCCAGTGAAGCTTCTTTTACATACACCATTACAAGGAAACCCAAAAACTTTACCCCAAAGAAGACGACATTCCGTCCATGTATTCACCCAGGAAGCCCACACAACAGTGTCAGGAGGAAGGCTGGGCTGAATATCCACCCACGGCTCTAGTGGAGGATCACGACTCAGTTTCTGTTAAACGGGAGCCCAGCGCAGTCTTTTCTCTTCGGTAACGCAGCTGATTGACGCGTGGACGACCAATCACAGGCGACCGCACTTTCACTCAGCGTGTCCAGCCATAATACAGATTAACAAAGTAGTTTTGTGTCCAAGAAATGATCAGGAATGGATAATACGTGAGGGCTATGCGCGTGAAAAAAGCTGACATATAATCATAACCAAGTCTTAGCAAAGGGCAGGATGTGAGACGTGATGGCTTTGAGTATGGCGCTCCCTACAGGCGAATGCAGGCATAACATGAACAAAAGATGACTTGCTGAAAAGGTAGTTTATTAATAACTTGACACATGAACTATGTACAGACATCCCAGGGCGAGTTTTATTAGGTTCCCCAATAATTTAACAAGACCATAGAGTTTGCAACTATTCTCACCATTTCGTTGAGGTTCACAAAAATAGGTGAAACCAGGGGGAATACAAAAAAGCATAGCCTAACCAGAAAAAAACAGAACCCATTAATGATGTTTAGTCAAATTATGCAATCATACATTTGAAATTTAAAAAAACAAAACTACATTATGATTATTTTTCTTACAAATGGGGGTCAATAAATGGCCAATGTCGTAAACCCCAAAACACATTTTAAAACTGCACAGTATAAAACCTACACAAAACATAAATAACGTAAATGTAAATCAAACAGGCAGACTCAAGAAACATTACACATAAAATGAATTTTGTAGTCTTGCCACCAATTTATGCTCTAGTTTCATAAATATACAGATAAAGAAAGTATATTTTACATAGAAAGGTCACCTGTGAATGAGTTATACGCGTGAGCCTTCATTTTGGTATTATCTTGAACCGGCAAATTACATCCAATGGAGGATCCTTTTAACCATATTTTAAAATTAATTTAATGTCTAGTTAAAGGACACTTTATTATTTCTAGGGCAGAAATATGTAATAGAAGGTTAATGATATCTTGGTTATGTCAGTGCTGTGGTCATATTAATGATAGTGACTGTGACAATATAGGGCAATACTGACAAAACAAAAAATATACTTTTTTAAAATAGGGACAAATGGTCGACAGGTAGTACTTGAAGTTTACTGTAACAAAATATTTTGTACCAGTAAAAGCAGAGTTGCAAGTCAAAATTCAAGCCCTGTTTGAAAAACAATCTTCATGCCCCTTTATTCTGCACAGTTTTGGTTAAAAACAGCAATGCTGCAGTAGAGTTAGATGTTAGATGGCATTTTGATATGATCCAAATTCTGAACAGCAGTGCTCTTTTCACCCAACATATGCACCAAAGCCCTGGCACAGATAATGAATGAACCATAAGCTCAGACATTGTTATGATCCAACACGTGTGGTAGTGGTTTTCTTGTCAGAGAAGAAGCCTCTCAGTAAGACAACCTGGCTGATGCTGACAACCAAGAGGATAAGAGCCTCTCCAATAGACCAGAATGCCACGCGGGTATTGAGGTCCTCTGCACGGCTGCGGCCCTGGGACTCGCGGATGCGGAAGTGTGTCTGATAGTCGATGACAGACTTTAGAGCCTCATGAATAGAAACACAGGCTGACTCCATCTGTAAAACGAATTCATGTATCAATTTCAAAAACAAAAAACACACCGTGCTCTGCAATTAATATGGTGTAATGTGTACACTACAGTAAAGAACGAAGATGCCACGAGAGAGAAGCTAATGCAGTGGACCCTGACATTAATGTGACTGTATTTGTTGTGGCATGACCTCATCCCTGAATCATGTATAATTAAATATCTTACTATCTTACAAACTACTTACTTAATATCTTACAAAAAAGCCAAATATTTCCTTTACAATTCAATACATAAACAAGTATAAAAGCTTCTCAAATAAACCGCTCACCTGGGTCAGTGCAGTGACTCTGTTCTCATTGGGGAAGAGTGGGGGGTCATCGCCAACCTGGAAGTCAAAGTAAACGGTCTTGTGCGTGAAGGTGGAGAACTCGTTGCTGAAGCAGAACTTGTAGGTGCCATTTTTAGCTGCAGTAAACGTGAAGCTGTCATATTGTTTCTTCATCTCTTTGTAAAGAGTAGTTCCATCAGGATCTTCCAAGCGACAGTCCACATCATAATGGCCACCAGTCACAACCTAAAGCATAAAGAAATTCACTTTTTGAGTTGTCACACAAAGAGCCACACAGGAAATATGTTAAGATGAGTCTCATCACCTGAAACTCAAGTGTACACTTGGTGCCAGTAATGATATCTTCATAGAAACACTGCTTGGCGTTGTCTGGCAGCTCAAACGTAAGCTCCGAGCCCAACACCCACACACACAGGAGCTGGGCCCAGAGCACCTGCAGCAGCAGCCGAACAGATCCGTACATGATGAAGACAAACAGCCAAGTGGTTTATACTTCACAGCACAGGGGACCTGTTACAGCACACACAGACTTGAATAAACAGTGAAGAAACACAAACAACGGCGACACAGCAAACCCGGACATAACCATTAGCAGTGAGTGGTTAGCCAAGAGCTAACCGGTCGGATGACTAGCTCGTTGCCAGAAAGAGGCCAACCCGTTATCTTATGTTGTATATTTCTGTGAATAGCTTGTATTTACAGTATTCAGCTGCAATACTAGTCATGCAGCAGTTAATATATTGTCATTTATATATTTTTTTAATTTACTCTCGGTCTCGCTCAGCATCAGCTACTCACCTCCAACAGCTCACCCGGATGTAATTAATCCTAAATAACGTAGTATAAACGTGTCCTGTCATTGGCTGACTGAAGTGTGGATCCGCCTCTCTAAGTGTTTTGACCAATGGCGTTGAAGAGAGGCGTTACTAAACTGGAAGCACAGGTCCTCCGGAATCCGTCATCTCAACACTTCCAGCGTGGCTACTGCTTAAAAAAAACTCCACCGTTGTGTCAACTTAATTACTTTGTTATAATGCATGTACACTTTTTTTATTATACACAACTGAATTAAATTACGGTTAATTGAAATTTCTGCGTGGTTTAATAAAAAAATAAAAAATGTATGTACAAAAAAACTCAACACTGAAGATGTATTTAAAAGTATGAAAATACAAGTCAGTTATTATTATGATACCACAAAGAAAATAGACCCAAGAGCAATCATATGGCTGCAATGACCCCAAAACAAACTCTCGCGATATTGAGCAGCAGTGGGATTCTTGTGAAGGGAGGGCTTATGGCGAGCTGGCAGACAAAACAATAGCCACACATTTCAACCATCAGGCGCTGGGCGCTTTGGATTTTTTTGTAACTCAAGACGTTCAATCCTGTTTAATAGTGACTTGACGTAAGTTTTTTTTTTTTTTTACCATGCCTAGCAGTACATCGTTGTTAGAGGCTGACGAAGGAGAGTCTGAGGTTCCTCCACCGCTAGTGCACGCTTTCGCCGGTATGGGCCTCGGGGAGCACCGCGGCCACACACCCGATCAAGCGGAGGAACACTCTTCCTTCCACCAGCTCCCTCCGGTTTCCCATTTCAGTCTTCTTGGTACGGTCCTAGACTTAAATCCACTGCCTTTGCATCGGTCGTCCTCGGAAGATGACTTTAACGTGCCCGAGGATGAAGAAGCCGCCACCGCTGACCCCGCGGGATGCACCGGGTTGCTCCTAGCCCAGGCCCACCGTCACCAACACCTTCCCTCTGGGCCAGCAGGCTCTGTTATGCCGCCCGGGATGGAGTCTGCTCCGATTGAGACGGTGCTATTGTACGACGAACGGGAGGACACGGGCCTGGGAGGCAGCTCCATGGCTATGCTACCGCCCGGTGTGTTCACGGATCCGAGCTATGAGGCCGAACCATCGCTTTTGAATCGGCGAAAAAGTGTTAACACGACCGAGTGTGTGGGTGTCCCGAGCTCCGAGCACGTCGCGGAGATTGTGGGGAGGCAGGGTGAGGTGTTTATTTGTTGGCAAATCATTAAAACCAGTTAAATGGAGTCTTGTTCAGAGTACACATCAAGCATTCTTGTGCACAAAATGTAAAGTTCTGTTAACTTGAAGCTATCAGAGAAAGTCAAGAGTCAAAGAGTATGATTATCACAACTTATATTGCCAGGATGCCATATTTCTAGAGTTTTATGCTCCATTATGGTACGATTTTACCATTTTTGGAGTTCTTAGACATGGGTTAAATGCTAGACTTCAGTAGCACTATTGTTAGCTTCAAGCACCTAGCCTAGCACATAACTGGGTCAACGCCACAAATGCTCAATACCCTAAAGAACACCCCTCATCCTCACTTCAGGTAGAAGCAAGTAGCCATTTATTGCCGGATGTACCTGGCTTTGTCTCCCAGGAATAAAAGTCTTGGTCTCTGCTGATTTGCCTGTGGTAAAATATGCTTTGTGATTTGGTTCTAGATTTCTAAACCACCAAATGTTCTTGGATATTGAACACCCCACCTTTCTTGTTTTACATAATATCCATAGTCAGTGAGTGGTGCTGGAAAGTGTGATGTCTTGTTTGAAAGCAGATGGGGGGAGGGTGCACAGACTGCAGTGTTGACAACAACAGGAAATGGCTCTGGTAAAGCTGGACTCCTATCCACGGCTGAAGGCAATATGTCATTTATAACCATATAAGTTCTCAATGGTATTAACTGGAGAAGTCAAGTCTAACGTGGAGTCATTGTAAAGGTACTGTCTTTTGTGAATGTGTGACAGGATGCAAGATAAAGGCACTGAGAGCCAAGACCAACACGTACATTAAAACCCCAGTGAGAGGTGAACAGCCCGTCTTTGTTGTGACCGGGCGGAAAGAAGATGTGGCCATGGCTAAGAGAGAGATCATGTCAGCGGCTGAGCACTTCTCACTCATCAGAGCCTCCCGGAACAAGGCCAGCCCTCTGTCTGCGGCAACAGGCCCAGGAACCCCATCTCTACCTGGACAGACCACAATTCAGGTCAGCCAGCATGTAAAGAATAATCTCATGTTACCTAATGTAGTTGAGTTATCGACACGCATTCATCAAATATATGCTGTATTGACCATGTGCCGTAAATCTGATAGGTGCGGGTGCCATACCGTGTCGTTGGGTTGGTTGTGGGTCCTAAAGGTAAGTGGTCTAGATTTTCCACATTTACTATTATATATTAGGAATCTTCATCAGCAATACTAATTTATAACTCCTCATTTTGAACTAAATTAGATGATTAGACAACATAAAAAATAGAACTTAAGTTTTGTGGTTGTTTTGTGGCTCCCAGTGCTTGACCTCCTGCCATGTTGACATTACCACCTCGGTGTCAGGAAGCCTTTGGGTTGATTTGTAAATTGCAGAGCAGTGCTTCTCAGCCATGTGCTAGTGCAGGCAAAGCAAGACTGAAACAAACCAGAGTTGGTATGGGTTGTGTCTCTTTCAACACACAATTATTGTCTGTATAAGTTGCACTGGTTTTCTTTCAGGGGCAACGATAAAGCGAATCCAGCAGCAGACCCACACTTACATTGTTACGCCCAGCCGTGACAAAGAGCCAGTGTTTGAAGTGACTGGGATGCCTGAGAATGTGGACCGGGCTCGGGAGGAGATCGAGGCCCACATCGCCATGCGCACTGGAACATGCAGCAATATTGAAGTTCCTGGTGTTGACAACAACGACTTTCAGTTTAATGGCACCGACGTCAGCTTTGAGGGTGCTCTAACAGCTGTGGGCTTAGGCGAAGGGGGGTGGCTCCAGGCGGGTGCGTCCTCTCCCAGTGCTGGTGGGATACTGCCTCTGGCCATCAATGGTACTCCGCGAGTGAACAGCAATATCAACAACGGTGTCGGGATGTCTTCCTCCTACCGTAATGACAGCTCCAGCTCTCTGGGTAGTGGCTCTAGCTCGGCTGATTCTTTCTACAATGGAAATGGCAACCGCGTGGCAGACTTAAGCCCGACTTGTCTGTATAATGCAAACAACAATAATAACAACAGCAATGGTACAAGCTTTTGGTTTGGTGAGACTCTTCTCCCAGTTGGCTCTGAAGACTTGGTCAGCGTTGGAATTGGAGGTTCCTCCTCTGGGGTCGACCCATTGACCGTCTCTACTGCTCCGGCCACATACTCCTCTGCACAACCCCAAATCTGGAGCCCCTTTGTGGACCAAACAACTTTCCAGGCCTTTGATACTCGCCAAAGCCAGGTTGGTTAAGATAATAACTTGCCAATGATTGAATCGGACAGATCCTTATTTTTTAGTAACAGTATGGCATTTGATTAAAATAAACCTTTACTCACAGATGAGCCAGCCTGGGACACCCCGCCTGTCCCCCACCTTCTCTGGGACTGAAGCCTTGGAGCACCCCCAAGCCCAGCGGGTGCAGCGCAGGGCCTTCTCTTCATCCGGAGCGCTTGACGCCCAAAGGTTTCCCTCCTACGGCTCTGCCTTCTCCTCGTCCAGTGAGAGCACGGCCTCCTCCTCCTCCCCACCCGAGTCCTCCCTGTCCTGTCGTCCCGGCTTGTGCTCAGCCGGGAAGGGACCGGAGATCTGTATCCACTGTATGGGGAGCCAGGTGACCGCTGCCTTGGTTCCCTGCGGCCATAACCATTTCTGTCTCGATTGTGCCGCCCGGATATGCCAGGGTGCCGACTCGTTGTGCCCTGTGTGCCTGTCACCAGCCACCCAAGCCATTCAGCTGCGCAACATGTGATTTTTAAGTTGTTTTTTCACATACTTATCTTGGTGGCAGGTAATGGTGAGCTCTCCCGAAACACAACAAAAACGTATAGCAAACGAAATCAGTGTTTAGTCATGCCCCACACTGCCTATGTTGGTGTATTATTGACAGCTGTGGGGAGTCCAAGCAGATCAATTAATGATATATATTTAGGATGTTCAGCCCATTCATGTGCCTGTTATTGTGAAGTCTTCTTCCACGATTGATTGATCAAATAGAGGGTCACTAACCCTCTATGTAGCATCCGGGAGTGGGATGGGAAATGTATGTTTATCATGAGTTTCATTTATACATTCTTCTCCCTAAAATGTGTAATAATACAATTTGCCTACCTATTTTTTTTTTTTTTTATAAATATATATTTTTACATTTCTCTGCATTTTTTTTTTTAAACGCTGCTTATTTTAACGTGCCCAAACCAATACGCTCACACCAGGAAGTGAGCAAAAAGATCATTGTGTGAGCTTTGTTTACATTTAGTGAGTCCAGAAAACCACAACTGTACTTTTTGGTTGTAGAAGCTCAGAACAGTAAAGTGGATATGCATGCAATATGGCCCATCCTAGTGGAGGCTTCAGGCTTTTTTTAAAACTAGGCTCATCTGACAAACTGGGTTACTTTTTTCAGTGCTTTTATGTTAAATAAACTCAATATGATCCAGAGGATAGCTAGGCCATAATGCAACCTAAAACATAATTTTTACCTCACAATTTTAGCCCAGAACAAACCAATGGGAAGCTTTGTAGTTCACCACTTGGGTAACATTTAGAGGACTTTTTTTTAACAGTGTAATAAGTATGTGCCTACTTTCTTACTGTTCTTAAGTGTTGTTGCTCACTTCAAACTCGTGGCCTTTTTCGAAAGCCTTTAATTAACGGACACAACATCCAGTCTTTCAAACGCATCTGGCTAGAATAATTGTACGTGGCAGCAATATTTAGATTAGCTCTCTGCAACAAACACTCATTCTTATCATTATTTGTAGCTCCTTTTTTGAAGTTATGAAATGTGTCACTTTGAGCCAGATACACACTGCTGGTACTTAAGATTGCATTCCTCTCAAAAAACCTCAGCTTGTATCCTCTGTAATGTACAGGACTGCTGTAATTATACGTTTCGTTATATCAAGATACATTATTTTTCTCCACTACTAGCAGAACACACATTTTGTATCCCCGTTGCCCATTGAATTGTATTGATAATACCGACGGGATGCAAAATTTAGGATCAAGGCCATCAGAAACATTAACTTCCATGTACCTACTAGGCCTATGCAAAAGTCATCTCAGTTCACATACTAGGAAGCACTGGTTACTTTACAGCTCAAGCAATGTAGGCGTCCTTTTAGACTGGTTTCAACTAGTGTTTGCATAGAGGCCTGCTATTTACTGTTGTACATTCTTTATATCCTGCATTTTTTCAGCTAGTCGTGAGTTTGAGTATAAGCACAGTCATATCTGCTGAGAACCTGGGACTTGATTTGGTTGTCTCCATCCCGCACAGTTTATTTGGCTCTCAAAGGTACTGATTAGCTAAAAACCTCTCCCATTTTAGCTTTAAGAACATGTCTCTTTGATGGACAGGCAAAGCAGCTGGAATGAGCTCATCTCTTTTGTAAACACTACATGCGTTCAATATTGTTGCTTTACCGTTTGGACACTGGACCACAGTGCTAGTATAGTGTTGGCTGTAAACAGTATTCAGGAGGCACACTAAATATTCTCACATAGTTTACTAGGAACAACGTTGAGGAAACCAAATGAGTCCCAAAAGTGCAAAAAAAATAATAACCGATCCGTCCGTTCATTTAATACTGCTCAGAAAGGGCCGATTCTTTTGTTTCTCTCTGAGAGAATGCAATACACTGTTGGCCCGCAGTCTCTTGACATTTTTGTGTATGTATTATAAGATATTACTGTTAATGACTGATGAATATACAGAACTTATTTAGTTTACTTATTTTGTTACATTTCATATCTATATACTTAAATATATCTATACTAAAATGTTTACAATAAGATTTTTAATTTTTTTACTTCAGAAGTGAATGAAGAGACGGAGGGGGAAATGCCGAAATGATTTAGTAGAACGTGTCAGTGCTATCTGCTTGTAGTCTAGTTTAGTTTTACAGTATTGATAATACTGATAATAATAGTATTGATAATAATAGTATTGATAGCTGCAGTTATACTTAATGGAAAATGGAATGTGCATCACGAGCATGTCTTTTCTAATGTACAGCCAATGTAGACGCAACTGTAAAAAGGAATTCGGGCGGCCTGTCATGTCTGTACGCCACCGAACGAGAGCGGTATATTGTCAAATCTATCTTAAATATCTCTATATAAATGCATATTGATAGGCTGTATCAACAGTTCAAAGTATTTGCTAATTTTACTACATTTTGTTATGTATATGTAGAGTCTTATGGCATATAAATTCAAATTGAGTCAGGAGTTTAAAAGCGACTATATTTTATAATGGCCTTTTAAGTTATTGCGGCCAAAGCACTGATATTATATATTTGCTGTAAAGAGAATTTAAGAGTTTTATTTTTCTGATATTAAAGTTACTTAATAAAGACGGTTTCATTTAAAGCCAGACCTGCCTGTTGTCTTGAATTCATTCATTTTATTTCAGTTAGAGGTTTCAGACGGTGGGAGCCTAGCCAAGCAACTATGGGCCTGAGGTGGGGTACACACAGGCAAATGGCCAGCGAATTGCAAGACGGACCATTCACCACAGGCAATATCCAGTATTCACCTATACAATACCAGTGTCAAAAATCAAAGTTTTTATGGACACAGAATTTAACTTTACATTTTCATTTTGAGAAATATTGAGAAAACTGAAGGATAGGCTCAATACATTGCTGTCCCTGTTTATAATGCAATAACGAATTAGGTCCACAACTAGAGATCTGCACTTACATTTGAGTAGTAAAAATGTCACCAGGCAGAGAATATGTAACTATTTTATATTTAATACAAGCAACAATCTGTACATTTTATATTAGTATTGGTATTAGTAGTAGTAGTCAACCTTTGTTTCAATGTGTTTATATATATATATACAGACTTCCTTCACCTGAAACATATTGAAGATGTACAGTATTCAACAGAAGAAACGACACCTGTATTAAAACATGCTTGAATGCTGTGTACCCCGCCATGAACGTATCGATCGAATGCATTGAAACCCAAAAAAGTAGCTCAAGTGGGCTGGGTTTAACTATCGTCCATTATGGCTCCATCAAAGATCCACACAGACATGTAACGTTTAAGATTGGCAACATTACATATGCAGTTCACACATTCCTTACAGAATAACCCAATGTGTACAGTACTCATGTAATTAAGTATAGAAGAATCTAAAATGCATTAAATGTACCCACGCCCACTCCCTTTAGTTTGCTGAAAGTCACTCAAGCCAAAGCATGTAAAGTGTTCATGCTACTCCCAGTGAAAAAAAATACAAGTATAAAAAGCAAACCTGTATCAAGCATGATCATACTGTAAATATGTTGAATGTATAGTGCATATTCTCAGGGTGCAGAGTTAAATCTATAACTGTATACTGTCAAAAATATCATCACCTCTTATTTCAGAAGTCACTGGTGGGCCTTTCAATATCCCTTACAGTGGGTAAACACAAGAGCAATAGAGGGTAAAATTATGTGTGTTCAGGATAATTCAGTCAGAACGTCTAAACTACATTGTATATTTATGTTATGTGCTATGTTCAAAACCTATAGCATGAACACAATGAGCAGTAGTCGTCTTGGTCAATACATACAGTGGTTTTTAAGTGGGGAAGGTGAATGGTCATGGTCCTAATCTCACAAACAGGTTTGACATTCAAATATAAATGACAAAAAATGAGCTAACCATGTAATTATCATTGGGTAAAGTCTACTGTCTCCAATCGAGCTTTTGGACTAATGACAGTTAGATTGCACCTCATCCTAGTCTTTGTCAAACTGTGAAATAGCAAGAAGTTTACTTAAAAACAATAGTCAAACTAAAAAAGGGAAGTTATAAGGAAGTTGGCAACCCAGGAACAGAACATGTCTGGACATGTTGTTCTGTCCATTTGTGTGATGTTTTGAGTCAGCATGGCCTAAGGAAGTGGACTATGTCATGGTCTGAGTTGATACAGTATGAATCTAATAAAGTCTGAACGCTGTTGAGGGCTCTGGAGCTGTGAGCATGCTGGTATTAAAGAGAGCATGGTTGTGCTGTATTACAAACGCTTAACATTCAGATGAAGTTAAGATTCCAGATTCCACTTGTCTCACTGAATATACAACAGAGTTAGGCCACAGTGCAAGAGGTGTCTCAGAAATACCAGAAATCTAAAAGAATAAAAGTCCCCCTAAACCCCATAACCATAGAAATGGTCTCTCCACTGTCACAGTATAATGTAGTCCTCCAGTTGAGTCCAGTCTACGGTCAGTCTAAAGGTTGAGGGTCTGCTATAGGCATAGTGTGCAGGACTTCATCAAGTAGCTGTAGTGCTCTGTGCAGGTGGATCTCTATCCAACATGGAGTCTCTTTAATGCTCTGTCGTGGATAGTCAGGTCCCCAGCCTTTAACAAAACTCATCCTGAGAATGCACAGCCTCCGCAGGTCGTCTACACCGATCCCAGCTGCCGCTGACAGACCTGCAAAAACAAGTCCTCTGTTACTGACCAAACACTAGGGAAGAAAGTTATTATGATTGAATCAATTTAGATGTATGTGATAACACTGGTTAGTTCAGCTATTGCTAATTAGGGACTGTGATGGCAACACTTAAAACAATGTACAATATGGCACTACACGGCACTACACTGAACACATGGCACTACACGGCACTACACTGAACACATGGCACTACACTGAACACATGGCACTACACTGAACACATGGCACTACACTGAACATTGTTTTCAGTGAGCATGTCTCTTACTTATGGCTGGGGCTATCCCTCCCACTGAGCCAGGCCCTGGTATGTTCCCAGCCACAGCGGCTGCCTGGGCTGCGGCCGCGGCCTGAGCTGTAGCGGCCTGTTGTTGCATCTGTCTGTGGCACTGACGCAGGTCAAACACCTAACACAAGAAACCACTGTAAGTGTCCTGGTAACTGTACAGTAATCACTATATGTTACACATTGCAGAGACCAAGTCAATATACATGTGTTTGTAGGAGGTAAATATCCTGACCTTTATGTAAGCACTAGGGTAGATCTTGTGAACAGCGTCTCCAGGAGCTCTGCCGGCCTCTCTGTCCAGATAGTAACTCTGAACAAACACTGCGTGGTCACTGAGGCAGCGCACCCACACATCCCCCTCACCTTTACACTCCAGCTGCACGCCTTTTCCAATGTGGAGCCTGAAGAGAAATAGACATCTACATGTTAAGGCCATCTATGCGGTTCACAAACTGTCTGTAGACTGAAAATTCTTATTAACATTCCTTAAGGAAGACCACCAACCTTGCTCTCTCGATGGCCTCAGTGCGGTGCACATTACTGAGCTGACCCAGACAAAACCTGTCTCCACCTGAAGGGTCAACATATCCATCCACCGTCACAATAGGACATGAAGAGGGCACTTTAAATGTCTCTCCAACCTGAACATCCATTTCAAAATAGGCAATTGAACACCAGTAGTCGGGCGCTGGGGTAGAGGAAAGAGTGTAAAGTTACTAAATAAGGCTTGAAACTTTTAGACCTGGTATACGCATACAGGTAAAGATGCTGTTACCTGGATGGCTGGAGATAGGAGGCTGAAAGGCGAGCTCATTATGTACTGGCCCTAAGAAAGAGGATAAAATATGAATCACTGGGCATCACCTTTCTGTTCATGAGCAAGGCTTATTGTGAGTCAGACTAAACACTATGTAAATGTATGAAGAAAGTGTATTATCTGATGAATCGACAACTTAAAAGGAGAATATTACAACCACTAACACCCAATTTACACCAAGTATGTTGCGTCTACAGCACGTCTCCAGCCAGAACCATCGAGTTGTGACCAAATACCAAACAAGGGCACTCGTCTGATCAGCTGTAGCCTGCCTCTGTCCTCTCTATCGGTGTGAAAATCGATCCAAACTCCTCCTTGCCAACTCGAGCACAACTTGGAGCGGCCTGGAGCAGTGTGTGTGTGGGGCAGGCACACACTGACAGTCACCCGGGTGCACTTCCCCTATATGATAATGTTTATGATAATGTTCATGATAATGCAGTGATGTGAGTTTCTCAACGTGATCATAATGTTATTTACCTGGACAATCATCCCGTGTTTTAATTTGCTCAATATTTCAACTCATTCATTTGTGCCGCTGGGTCATCCGTCAAAAATAGACTCTGGTTACCGCAGAGACACAGATGTGCAGCAGAACTGACTGAGCTGGAGTAATCTGTCACATTGACTTTCATGGAGTTCCATTTGTTACTGCAGACATACGGGTGATGACGGAGACGTGACGTGATTCAGTGTAAATAGGGGTTAGTGTTTGACCTTATTAGGCTCAAGTCCTAAGTTCACACTACCAGTACCTAGAATTTGAACAACACTTTTACTTACCGTATTTTCCGCACTATAGGCCGCACTGGATTATAAGGCGCACTGTCAATGAATGGTCTATTTTTAAACTCTTTTTCATCTATAAGGCGCACCGGACCATAAGGCACATTAAGCGAAACAAAACAGTCAGACAAGTCAGTCAGTCAAACTGTATTAAACGCGTTCACAATAACTCTCAACATTGTTCAAACGTTAATGGTGTATTCACAATAACTCTCAACATTGTTCAAAC
>JAVQKC010199691.1:0-10543 GCA_036025475.1 Philypnodon macrostomus | reverse complement strand
AGTTTGAAGATAAGAACCACATTCAGTTGTCATATGCACAACTGAATGTGGTTCTTATCTTCAAACTTTTTATTTTATTTTATAAGTAATAATTTTGTATAACCAAAACAGATACACTTACAGCCAGACAGACAGACAGATAAACCTTTCTTCTGTTTCCTTTATAATAATAATAATAATAAAAATAGGTATCATAGAAGGTCATACATGAGTGATACATTTGTGGGTGGATTGCTTTTTTGGAGACAGCAAAGTAATCATCCATCTGAACGAGCAGATGTTAGCAATTCTGTGTGAAATCAGCTTGACAAAAAAGTCAAAGTCCAATTAAAAAGTGTTCTTGATTATTGCCAACGTAGTATAATAATAATGATAGCAGCTCTGTGGCTCACGACAGAACATATGCTAAATCCTCCATCATTTTGTCAGCACCTGTGCCTTTCTGGCTGTGATTAGGACTGTGCACTTTGTAGTCTGTAACAGGAGTCCCACTGGTCTTTTTGACACAGAATGGATTGGACAGATCAGCCAGTTCTCCCTGTGCCGCAGTGCCCCCTTTCTGCCACTTTGACCTCCGAAACGCTGCGTGCGAGGTTGCAGTTTTGGGAAGCAGAATGACATACAACATGGAGCATTTACCTGGTTACTGGAGCAGAGGATGGCACAGCTTTTTGACCTTTATGTTGTAGTGGATTCTAAAAGGACAGGAAGGATCAGAGAGTGGTGGAGGTTCCTACATCAAACTGAGAAGTTGACAGTCTTGCACATGTCAAGGAAGCACAGACATTGAAATTGGCTGTATATCAGTGGTAAATATTGTATATAGAAGCTCCTAGACCTGGCATCAAACTGTGAATTTTCTGGTTCATAGGCCCACCTTCCTTTAGTGACCTTTTGAGGCTGTAGTTTGTATTGTTGGCAAAATATTCACGTCTTCATTTGCTTACTGCTAATTATTTCTGGAAATATTATAGTAATAGTAATAATAGTTTAGTAGTAAGCCCAACCAGGGACAGGAGTCGAGAATTAGCTTTAGCTATAAACTCTATATGCATAACATCAGTCTCTTTCCCAGTATTGGAACTATGTTAACATGCATTGTCCCTGTCAAATAAACAAATAAATAAATAAATAAGTTTATTGACCTGGTAAAAAAAAATCTGGTCAAGACTTACTGGAGGATTAGTCTATTCCGGTAATGGGGCTCAAGAAAATGTACCCAGACAAAAGCTACCAGAGCAGGTAAAGAAGTTACAAACTCCACACAGACAGACCTTAATAAGTATGGGAATCACACCCATGAAATTCTAGCTGTGACGAAAGGTTCTATTTTTACTTTTTGTTTGGTCTTGTTAGTTCGCTAACCCTTATTAGAGACGGGAGTCCATCTTAAGTTGATAAATGCACTGAAAAGTGGTAAGTATAAAGTAAAAAATAAATTCTTGCATGCATGAGCTATATAATCCAGGCCATAATGTGAAAGAGTTATCTCTCAACCCCTGCACAGCCTATTTTTTAGTTAGAACCACACAGTCTATTTTTGCCAAAGCATTTGTCAAATTACATGATTGCAAATATTAACATCATTGTACTGAAGATATTGAAACACAGATGCAGCATCAAACCCAAATGTTACGCTTTGCTAAATCAGCCTTCTACAGACAGGAGTGAATGTTGAGATTAATTGTGACAATAACTCATCATGTTTTGTGTGCATTGCCGTCTACAGCTCTGTCTGGCTTTAGGCCTCAGGCTGCTCAAAAAATGATGAAAGAAATGTTCAATGTTGCCAAATTTAAACTGTGTTTGACAACCTATATTTCATGTGCAGTGTTTATACATTATAGATTAATCGGGAGAAACACCAAGAGAAAGTTAAAGCCCAGAAAATGCCATACTCCTTTTTGGACTTCAAGGCTACAGTACTTCCTGAGTTATACCAACTCTGTGTGGATGGCCATCTCCTACAGTGACACCTCAAAGACTGCCACAGATCTCATCTTCTGAACTTCCAATTCATTTTTCTTCATAAAATGAAAGCAGGCCAGGGCAGTGAATAGGCACAATTTCCTGACCTATCTGTAAATCTCTAAATGTAGAATAATAACTCAACAAATTGTAAAATCCAACGCGCACACGCACACACACGCACACTCACGCACACTCCCACTCACACACACTCATGCTTGAAAGATATCTTAAAACACAATAATGGTCCCTGGTCACTAATCAGTGGTCACTGGTCAATGCTCAGTGGCTTCAGGGATCATCCTAATCCCAATGGTATTCAAAGACTTTAATACTGTATAATGTTAAAGTGTGACATACTTGATACCATAAGCTTTTGTTGTTATAATATTCCAGCCTAATGCTATAAACTGTAGCCCACTGATACAAGCCTGGCTCATTTCTGGTTGGGTAATACCATTGTTTACCCTCTTTGTTAGTGTCTTTGTGGGCCAGCCAAGTCCTACCCCATAAACTGAAGGATTTCTCCTCTGATTGTGCCAATGGTCAAATGCGGCTTTAATCAGCGCAGTAATCCTTGAGTGTGACCGCGCTTGCCGCCTGACACATTTGGTCGACAGATGAATGGGAGAGGACTTGTTGAGCTAAAGATCCATGTTTCTTCTCCTGTGTGTGCTATGGACCAAGTTTTACGTGCTGTGAGGTCCAGATGGACGCTTCTGGGTTTAGCAGTTGTAGCTTTGACTGGTCTTTTCAACCTTTTTGAAACAATTTATTTTACTTTAGATTAGCATGTGTTATAGTTTTAGCCCTCTTTACCCTGGTAACCTTGTCTACAGCTACATGTAATAACTAACAGCAGGAGTTATTCCAATTGCAATTACATCAGAGAGGAGCACTTTTACTATATTGACTGATAATCCTTTGATAAGCCTGCAGAAAGTTAAAAATAAATATTGTGTTTTTAAGCAACCCAATGTACTTCTTTTTATAGGTGTTTGTAGACAAAAATATCCATGAAAGTTTGCTGTATCATATATTCTAAAGACATGTATTACATTTATGTCATCACTGGCCCCAATAGACAAGGGATGTTATTTTGGTAGGCAACTTTAAGTGCAATTTTGGTCTCCAAGTGCATTACCATTTCTATGCAGTTAATATCTGTGAAGTGCATCTCTATTCAGAAGATAAAATATGCAAAACTTCCACTGTCCCTGATCCCTAAAACTGGCCATATCCAATTTACCACTTTTCAACAAAATTTAAAGAGGCCTTTTAAAGCATCAGCCAAGATCCAAAAACCAAACATGAAATACATTCACCCTTTCAAAGAGGTTCATCAAAGTGAGGCCTTAATTCATTATAAATCAAAGACAAAGACCATGATGTTTGTGGGAGAACTGTCCATTTATACATTTTCAATAACAAGAATTTACAATTTGCTAGATTAGAGATACACTTACAGAAGACTGGCTGAAAGAGAAGATATAGTGCCATTTAGTAAACCTCCTATAGTGAAGATTTTCAATTTCCAGTGCCATCTTCATGTCCTGACCTTGCCCACATGATTGTAGAATACTTATGTGACTTCAGACTGCAGTGTCAGACCAGCTTGTATCAAGGCTGCTCCATCTGGCCCTAGAGCCACGAACATATACATTGGTTTTAGCCTTTCTATGTCTTCAAAAAATAAAATGCATTCATAATATGGCACTGGCAAAAGTCTATGAAGGTTGAGATGCAAATTGTAACTTTATTGAAACCTTGCAACCATGGCTGTATGCAAGTCTAAAGAGTAGGTCTAAACCAGGTCTGAATTGTGACTAAAACAGAAGTAAACCAGGACTAAACCAATAATAGAGGTCTGAGCTGTAGGGTCTAAACCTCGTCTAAGCCAAGTCTAAACCAGGACTAAACCAAGATTAAACAAAAACTAAACTGAGCATAAATATGATACAGTTTCCTTTAGCTTTTTCATTCTCAGTCACCTCCAAAAACTCCTTAGAGCCTCAATATTTCTAAAATTCTATGTATGGCCCTGTATGCAACTTTTGAATTTCCATAGTAAATGTTATTATATACCAGAGTTCGGAGATGAATGGGAGACTTTATTACATTTCATGTACACATGCACACATTTGGGGATGTGTTTAGATGGATTAAAATTGTATTCAGTGTGTAGTGTCTCAGAGCAGTATACAGCCAAAACGTTGACCAGAAAATGTATATGCATGCGATGTTTGGAGTTATGAATAACCTGTAAGGCTTGTTTGACTTAATGCAGCATAGAGGAAACAAAAATCAAGTGGAGCTAGATAATGATGCTATTAAAGCTGCTATACTCAATAATTATTGAACCCTATGACTATATAGTGTAGTCATCTGGATAAATGCTGCGAGAATGGACTAAGGCATTATGGTCAAATGTAGCAAAACAAAAGGGGTTTGTTGATTCATTATCTGTTTGTTGTTAGGGTTTAATACAGGTAAGATATATAGAGAATTTCAATTCAGTCCACAGGCTAGAGACAAGATATCGAGTAGTGCGTATTCAATATACATAAGTGCATGAAGGCAGCAGCTATAGATCCTGACTTCTGACCCTGAGGAGAGAACTAAACTCTAAATAGAAAAGTAAAGTGTGTGAGGAGTTAGTAGTACACATCTGGGCTTTGTGTCGGTCTGATTGTGAGCGTTATTGTTGTGTATGATCCACCCAAAGTCAATGTATTCATTTTTTTTCCTACCCCTATTTGGCATCTCAAGTGGATAGAGCATTTTCATTCAACTATGGGCTTTAGGTCGAAATTACCCTGTACAGTACCAGGACATACAATAACATACAGCCATTCACTCATTCATGAATACTCAATTGCACCTGCACATGTATGTCTTTCATTGCAAAGTTAAGGCAACCATTCAAACTTTTTTTTACAGATAAAGCAACTAATTATAACCATTTAGCTTCAGATCTCAATACACTTTGTATATATTGTAAATATTTTACGATGCCGTGCGTGCAGCTATCTAGATATATTTGAACTGTTTTAATCTGTTTGTTCAATGCCCCAGAAAATTCCAATTTAATTTGCAGGAAACAGAGTAATTCTTTGTACAAAGTAAAATAATTAGAATGGATAGAACTAGATTCGAGAAAAGCAATGTTGACAAATAAAAATACCATTAAAAAAACTCGCATGTCGACCAGTAGCGGTAACCACTGAAAGCAAAGAGGGTAGCCATTGATCACTTTTCGATCTTGTTTTTGTTTCTGGAAAAGAAGTCTAATACTCTTATACTTATTTTTAAAGATATGGTGTAAGCCCTTCACACAATACAACAAGACCTACGCTGTCGTCCCCAACAGCAAGGTGTATCTCAGTGAAACGCATACGTCTGTTACAACTGGCACCAACGGGCACCTTAATCATACATTGTGTGATTTCTAAGGATTTTTATATTGTTAGCAATGAAGTGGCCCCACCCCAAACCATGCCAAACATGGGAAGGGTCTATTTGACTTTTTTGATTTGTCTGGATGTTTGTGAAGAATGTTTTTGAGATTTTTTTTACATTTTCCTAAAACTACATTGTTCTTTCAGTCTATAGGGGGCGCTATAGAGGTAACTGCAATCATATTGGTCAGATGTGTTCAGGGTGGGGGGATAATTAGGTAATTAGGTTTGATCCTAATCGGAGAAAGTATGTGCAAGTTAGAGGCTGTCAAATATACCTGACCTCCCAATTTCAAACCAAAATGGCCGACTTCCTGTTTGTTGTAGGGTGGGGTCATAATAATATTTTATGCTGGGTACACTGTGGAGAATCACTGTACCAAGTTTCATTCCTCTCTGCCAAAGTAAGTGTGTCCAGGGTCCAATAGGGATGCGATCCACGCGATTTTGTTTATGTTCAGCAGGATTATTGGCTCAATAAAAGGGCATCAAAACATTAATTTGTTAGTTATTTAATTGTCATTAATCGTAGAAGTACCAAACTCAATCCAGTTCAGCAATTTGAAAAAGATGAATAAGATCCGGCAAAGTCTTTTTGAGTTATTGTGTTCACAGTTTTGGCCCATAATTAATTAATTACTTAATTAATATTCATCTTAGAATAACCCAAATCAATCCAGTTCGGCGTCTTTATGGTATGTACCTGTGTGCAAAAGTTGAAACTGATTGGGCAATTTGTTTTTGAGTTATCGCGTTCACATGTAGGATCTGCGGACGCGGACCAACGTGATTCCATAATATCGACGTTTCACCAATATAATAATCCAATACCTAGGATTTTGAGTCAGTGCTGCCTGCTCTAATACTAATTTCCAGCTAATGGACCTGTATAAATTGTTTTGATGTTTCGATGTAGGAACGAGTAAGACCTTGTCCAGCAGCTTGACACACACACACACGCATGAGTTCAGCATAAACGATTCAAATGAATGAGATACACAGCGGCGAGCAAAGGACTAATCAGCAGAATGGATAGGCTGTCCATCCAACAGTCTCCTGCGCTACATACCAGTCAGCTCAATCAGCTTTCAAAGAGAAGCTAAAAAGCACACGCAAGCTCTGTATTGACTGCCAGGGCATTGCCATAGCAACGCACTTTCTGCTTTTTCCATTTTTTTCCTGTATGTTTTCATCAGAGTGGATGTTGCAAAAAAGTAATTAAAATTCCATGTCCAGAGGAATTTAAATTTGTTTTTGCAACATTAATATTTGCCTGGATGTCTCAGAATTGATATTAATTAGTGGATTTTTTCTTATATTTTCGGAGCTCTCGCTTGTGGCTTCAAACAGAGTAGTCATTTTTGTATTTGTTTGCTTCTTCACTAAATTGGCTTTGTTTTTTGGAGAAGTAATCCGAGTTTCTGCAAACCTAAGGAGAGTAGGTATAGTATCTGTATACAATACTAAGTGGCTAGTCAAATATTAAAGCTTTAAAATGATAACTCATAACTGGCTGGATTTAAGTTTTATCGGGGTTTGTGAGTACGTCCCAGTACTTCCTGGGATCTTCCTTATTTGATGAAGTCATTTGATGATGATATATAGCCTATAGTTTTTGCCGTGGAATGTAGTATTTCAGGGATTTTTAAAGTCAAAGGTATGTTTTTGTCAGTCATTATTTCCCACAATGGCAAATAATCTACTTTCCTGACCTTGTGGCTGGAGTTGGTATGCTTAGCCAGATCCTGCAGTGATTTTGAATCTTTCATCTCATTTCTTGTTTGGCCCTTTACTCAAATGTGCTGCAAAATTTATTAAAAACCTGACCTTTGCTTATTGAGTCTTACTTGCAGACAAGGGCAAAAACATAATTCCTTTGGCAGTTGTAAAAAATGTATTTGACTACATCATTAGCATCGAAAACATATGGTCTTCAGTTTGTTCACAAGTTTAGCATGTCAGTAAGTAAATGTCAGTAAATGTGCTGTGACAGTTTAAAGGATTGTCTGCTCACAATCTGGAATTATGACACTCACGAGACTGTCTGTAGAAACCACCAGCATTCTGCTCATTCAAATTCACTAAAGATTTACTACAGATCAGACACACGTAAGGTTTGCATGGCCATGGGTAACACTTTAGTGGCCTTGAGAAATAAGACCGAACCAACTGAACTGATGTTAGGGCTCAGCTGACACAAAACATACAGCACATATAGCTGTGGTAAACAAACATGAAGTGCAAATGAAGTGCATACATAAGTCGTGTGATATGTAAGTGTGTATCAATGTGAACAAAGCGGGGATTAGAGAGTGAATATACACAAATAAACAGTGACAATAGGCAACTGAAGCCAGACTGCATCCCACTGTGTCGTGCTGGTGGTTAATAGGCTGTGTTTACCCAGGAAGTGAGTGTCATTTGTAGCTATAATGAATCAGGAACAGCAGCTCAGAGGAAACATATACATTATATTGATTCTGAGCTGCAGCACAGAGCACAAGTGATTAGAGGTGGAGGTAGGGGACCTGGGCAGTTTTGCTCAGGAAGTGTTAAGAGGCGAATTATTTAAGAGTTTTTTATTCAGCTATAGGACTATTTATTTGACTATATGATATTATGATACTGTTTTTTACCATGGTCATCAGATTCAAGGACTAACAGATTTTTAAAAAAGACTAAAAGAAATCCTTGTATTAGTTGTTAAAAAAAAATAGATGTGGCATTGAAAACTGACAGTTAATGCTTGCAAAAACGTACAGGCATACTTACTGACATTTTCACTAAGCCATTTCTGTCTATGGTGGAAAGAGAACTATTACGGCTGTAATTTTTTAAATTTGCTATAAAAGTGTACTTGCTCTATGAATAGTTCCACCATGTTCCGTTTCAGTTTTCATTTTGAGAAACATATTTGTAAAGTCTTAGTAAAAAATCTAAAAACATTATTTTGATCAGTGCCAAAAACCAGCTTTACTATAGTAGCAAATATTGTCTGACTAAGACACAATTAGGATTTACCCATGTTTAACCGGGTGCATTAAAACAATAACAATAAACAATAAACATAACCAGTCTTAACCAGTACCACTAAGTAAAGGTCTAAACTGGTACCACATACACCCAGCGTACCAGAAGACACCAAAAGACTCACACGAGAGTGACATGCAGAGTCTCATGGACATACATATGAAGTCAGTTAGCTATTCAAACTATCCATATACAGTACATCAAACCTCGGTGAAAGCTTGAATTGGCCCTATCTTTGTAAAGTAGCTGCCACAGGCTTTACTGTTCTTGTCAGAGCCCACAGGTACATAGTAATTTCCCTTAGCAAACACGTCTGAGTGGGTATGTCTAAGTGTCTGGGCTGGGCTTCTCTCCGGCTGCTCAAATGGTAAAGGTTGGATTACTGAAGAGTGTACTGCAACTGACAGGCCTGACAGCTTACATCCTGCCCCTCAGATGAGCATCCCATTTCCCAATCACCTGAGAGGATAGCAGCGGCCCTGGTGTTAAACTAATGTTTTATATGCAATACTGCAGGCGTCTTGCAGCAATTCACATTTAGAAAAAGGTATGAGGCCAAAAAGAGCCCTAAGGAGAAAGCCCTGGTTTGTTCAATTAGATCCGCAAATACAGTATTCTGACAGTGGCTAGGTTTGGTTTCTGCTATATTGGGTCTCCACTACCAAAATACATTATACAATTACACTCCCCCCGGAGCCTAGACACTGGTGGTGGCAGAGGAGGGGAAGCTTGGGACAAGGTTCTTCTGATGACTCTGCTGCTGAGGATGTGATGAGACAGAGGAGCATGAGATGAGATATGGAGCTGGAATAGCTGCTTGGGAGGTGATGGGATGGAGGAGGGCTGCTCGAATCTGAATGGGAGACACAGGCAGTTTAAATATAGGCAGCTGGCTCAGTGGATGAGGAAGTAGAATGTGATTGGCTGAGATGAAGGTGAGGGACAGGACAGAGAGTGGCAGGAGAGGTCTTCCTGGTTGAACTTCCGCATTCTTCTGTGTATGACAAAAAATAAAGCTATCTGAAATCGTAAAATAAAATCTTGGCTTAAAAAAAACGTGATTTTATATTTATTTACTATATTGTCCATGTACTTCTAGGTATGAAAAAAAAGTCATATAATAAGAATTAAAACAGTGGGAATTGTAATATGTATATATATATATATATATATATATATATAAAAGCAGTGGTGCTTTTGTCGAATTTGGAGGTTTTACACTATGACTTGTTATTTGCTTTTTTACTAATGGCAGAATCACTCACTGACACAGCAGAAGGCAAAATCACTTTGGTGAAAAATATGAATGTGCGAACGGCTTTATTTGAAGGTCGTCTGACTGAGTAACTGCCTGTGTGACTTTGTTTAAACGATCAGTTTGATCCAGATCAGAGTACAGGGAAAACTGCAGAAGGAACTATCACCTTCATCATTAGAAAAGGCACCAGTGACACATGGCTCGTCACTGACGGTATTTACATGGAGAGCAGATATTAATTATAGATAAAACCATCAGGGCACATGATGAAACGCACATTTGATGAGGTACACATCAGTCACAATCTGATCTGACTTAACTCTACTAGCCCAACCTGTCATCCCTTAGTACAGACTGTATTATTTCAGCTATGTATGATGTATGATCATCTATAAAGCCATATGTGATGTTTCTTCTATTATCACAAAGTCCAAAAGTCACCATATGACCAAAATGTGTTTGTTTTGTGTTTTTAGGTATATATATAAAATGTATATCACAATATGTCCGACTCCACTCAATAATTCATGGGTAAATTCTTTAACTGCACGCTGCAAAAAAACTCAGTTTTTCCGAATATGACTCTTGTTTTGCGTCATTGGCGGACATTGTGTGAGGCTTTGAAAAATTGTCATGCTTTAGAAAAACTAGAAATCCATTAAAAACTATTATTAACAATGATTAGTAAAAAAATATTCATCATGATTCAGATTTATGTAGGAGGACACTCATGGACTCACGCAGTACCCATGCTTTGGATTCGCTCATCTGGAACCACTCTTCCATTCGGAGATCAGAACACTAAGATTTGTTGCCACTTGGGAGTTAC